>OX465094.1:24797542-25080042 GCA_949987625.1 Chalcis sispes
GAGAGAGAGAGAGAGAGAGAGAGAGAGAGAGAGAGAGAGAGAGAGAAAGAGAGACAATGAGAACTGCTTATTTGACCTGCTTTGCATTTCAAATAAAGATATCAATTTTAATACTACTTGAGTAAATATGTTAGCAATGCACGTACGTAACGTTATCCTATTTCTTAAGAGAGTCCATGCTAACGTTGCATAATCTGCTTTAGGTTATTTTTTTTTTTTTTTTTTTTTTGTAATAATACATAATTTTAAATAATAAAACATTAAACTTGTCAAAATTTGATTGAATAAAATTTTATCAAGAATAAATAATGAAATACTTACGTGCCTTACAATTTTACCGATTACTGCTATTTTACCTTAATTAATATAAAAAATGAATAGTAACTCTTTGAATTTCAAAATATTTATTTAAAGAATTTTATTTGGTTTTAAATATGTAGATCGCAATAATAGCTTTTACTTTATTAAAATGTATGTTCATCGAACAGCGAGTTATATATTCAAACTTTTAAAAAAGTATATCAGTATGGAATGCGTCAAAAAAATTGTTAGAATACATAATTAATTGTTTTTATATAAAGTAATATAACGAAATATTGAAAAAAATCCCTGCGTAATTTAACATTTTTAAAACCATGAAAATCTATAATAATAGATTATTTTTAATTGCTTAGCAATATATCAGAGTATAAAAATAAAACAAATTAATTTATTTCATTTTTAATTTCTGTTCATTATTGAAAAGAGCATTGACATATTTAACATATAAAAATGTTAATATTTTCAATAAACTTTTCAACTTTTTTTATGTTTTATCTGATATTAATATATTTTATTTTTTTGTTCAAGTATTATTAATTATGTTCAAGAAATTAAATATTATAACATCTTATTATAGGTTATGGGTCATTATAATATCAATATTCTCATGCATGTATATTTTATACTTACTCGATGTGTTCATATATTTTTAATAATCATGATCTATTATTTTTATTGAATAAAATGTTTTTTTACGTAGTATTTAAAATTCTTTATGAAATTTTATTATAATTCCTGATATTTTGTTTTATTTTAACTTCTTATATTAATAAATTTTAAAAACGATTTTAAGCATGTTTTTACCTTTTTAGTTATATAAATTCAAGACTCACTTTAATATTTAATAACGACACACGATATTTTTAATTTATACAATATTTTTTTAAGAATATATTCATTTTATTTAAGGAATATTTTATAATTTTAATTAAAACTAATGACCATAATGTTGGCCAAGAAGTAATTTTTATACTATATGATTAATCGAAGGAAGTCGATCGGGGAAAAAAAATTTTTCTTACATTGAATGTCATAAATAAATACCGAGTCAAAAAAATTGTTCAGATGATATATTTATGCCAATGCCACGCTTCTATTTCGTAAAATGCATAGACGTTTTCACTCTCAGCATCTCTGTTGTAAAACTCGATCATCGGCTTAATCATTATGACGGAGAGACACAGATATTCACTCGCTCGAGACGCGCACTCGTCCATTCCATCGAGCGGCAAGGTTTTCCCGTTCTTTGCACCTGAAACCCATTTCACACTTACGTCAATCGTCGCTAGTTCTTCTCGATAAAGAATGAGCGCGGCGCGGTAAAAAAAAAGGTGCGAGAAAAGCGATAATAACAAGCCGCGAGTCTCGCGTTATTATATATACCTATAGCGAGCCGCTTAACTCGCTGAAACTAACGAGGCAAAAACAAAGCGCGCGCGCGATGTGACGCCGGCGGGTAACGCTCTTGCCTCGCACGCGATCGTAAACGCGCTACGTGAGACCGATCCTTGCACATAGCCGTGTCGCGCACCTTAACCCACTTACCGATTAACTTCCGCTTGGAATTTACGCACGCGGGTCGTAACAACTCCCGACGATGACAACCGAGAGTGCGTGGAAAGCGAGGGCTGCGCTTTATCGTAACTCGAGGTCGCCATCTTCGTGTAAGGCTGCAATTACATCGCGGCCATTGTGCGAGTAAGGGTTGCGAGTTCGAGCAAGATCGAGCTGCTCGCATAGCTTTTATAGTGATTACACATGGTTGATCTTTCGATATGAGAAAAAAAAAAAATTTTACATAACTTATCGACCGATCGCTTATTTTATGGAATCATCGCAGCTTATTATAAGAAATATTCACAGCGTTAATTATATTCAAATTAGCATTACTTACCATTCATTTGAATCATACATTGTTATTATAATATTTGATTGAAATAAACTTACGAACGTAAGCGTAAGCGTGTGTGTATGTGTGTGTGTGTTTGTGTGCGTGTCAAATTTGTTACCATAAAAATAATGCTATTATTAATTATAAATTATTAAAGTCATCTTCATGTATTTATTTTGCCAATATAAAATGTATCAAAGAGTTCATCGTGTATTTTAATACTCTTGATAAATTTTTTAAATTTAATTTAAAGTTGATTAAACGATTTTGTAATAAACACTTATTTGGAATCGAATAAAACTAATTATTATTATTTATACAAACATTCGTTCTTTTAAATTTGATGATTAAATAACTCATAAATAAAATAAAAATTATAAAATAAATTTCGCCATTTATTAATTAAAGTAAATAAATATTTTTAACAATACTTGTTATCGAATTTAAACAATAGAACTTCATCGGCCAGTTTAAAGATCGAAATATAAGTTGTCGTTTATCCGTCATTTATCAGCAGTCACCAAGGAAACTGTAAAAACAGCTCTCAAAGCATTGAAAATCGTCTTTAAGACATTTTGGTAACCGATCTGGTTCATTTAGTTAAGTTTTGGTATAAAAGGCAACCAGGACAAAGATTTCGGGGAAAATCTTTCTTTTTATTTCTTCGGAAAGCAACGAGACAACGAGAAAATTATGAGAGAAATAGTTCATTTGCAGGCCGGACAATGCGGCAATCAAATTGGTGCAAAGGTTAGATGATTTTGTTTATTTTCATCGTCATCGCTTAATACGATTATTCTTAGATGACTTTTTCGTAAGAATTTTTTATATTTTCAATAGAATTTTTTCATTTTATTTATAATTAAAAATTATTTTTTATGGATTAAATCGATCGGTATCTCTAATTGAATTATGTTACGTTAATATTGTTAAAATTAAATTTTTAATAACATCAGATTATCATTTACGCCGATCATTTTATCTCGATCATTATCCGTAAAAAAAAAAGATAGAAAAGCGTCAAATTACAAATGTTTGCAGTTCTGGGAAGTAATATCGGACGAGCATGGGATTGACCCAACAGGCGCTTACCTCGGCGACTCGGATCTTCAACTCGAGCGCATAAATGTTTATTACAACGAGGCAACGGGCGGTAAATATGTGCCGAGAGCGATTTTGGTCGACCTCGAACCTGGAACTATGGATGCCGTACGTTCTGGACCGTTCGGACAAATTTTCCGACCGGACAATTTTGTTTTTGGTCAAAGCGGAGCCGGAAATAATTGGGCGAAGGGACATTACACCGAAGGTGCTGAGTTGGTCGATTCGGTGCTCGACGTTGTGCGCAAGGAAGCCGAGAGCTGCGATTGTCTTCAGGTATGATTTCATCATTCCATTTGACGTTATTTGCTTGAGTTATGGATACCCTCTTTAATTTTTAATCGAAAATATATTTGTTTTTACAATAAATTTATTATTAATTTTATTATACGTAAATAGAAAAAAACTATAAATCGATAACTGGCATTTTTTCTCAAATAATAAATAACATTGTATAATCGCGTTGAGATCTTTTTTTTTAATAATAAATATTATTGATTTTAACTACGAAAGCGAAATTCCATTAAATTTTCATTATTTAAGGATAAGAAATAATAAATTCAACGTAGATGCAGTAAAAACTTTTGCAAGTCCACTAATAAGTAATATTTAATAAAGATAAGTTAAATCATCAATTGATATTTAAATTTTATTATTTTTTTTTTTTTAATATTTTTCTTTCTCTCTTTTTTTTTTTTTTTTTTAATAAATAAAGTATAAATAACGTAAAGCAAATAAATGTTAGATGAAAAAAAAAATATATTAAAGCTGTATGGATAAAAAATGAGAAGTAATTGTATAAATATAAGGATTTTAAGCAAACAAATGATGAATCGAATCGCAGGGTTTTCAACTAACACACTCGCTTGGGGGAGGCACGGGCGCCGGTATGGGTACGCTTCTGATCTCGAAAATCCGAGAAGAGTATCCGGACCGTATAATGATGACGTTCAGCGTTGTCCCGTCTCCCAAGGTCTCGGACACGGTGGTCGAGCCCTACAACTGCACGCTTTCGGTGCATCAGCTGGTCGAAAACACCGACGAGTCCTACTGCATCGACAACGAGGCGCTTTACGATATTTGTTTCAGAACTCTTAAGCTTACGACTCCGACCTATGGCGATCTGAATCACCTCGTCTGCGCCACCTTGAGCGGTGTTACCACGTGCTTGAGGTTTCCCGGTCAACTGAATGCCGACCTCAGGAAGCTCGCCGTAAACATGGTCCCGTTTCCCCGGCTTCATTTTTTTATTCCAGGCTTTGCGCCCCTTACTTCAAGGTACGCCTCGAACGAAACAGTGGCGCTTTTGCGTTACGACTTTGTCAATTGACATAAAAGTTTTTAAAATAGATGCATGCTTAATTAAATTTATAACCTAGAAGCAAAATAAAAAAAATGCTGTAAATTAATGTACAACCTTGTCGACGAAATTTCAGGGGATCGCAGCAATACAGATCACTGACCGTTCCCGAGTTGACTCAACAAATGTTCGACGCAAAGAACATGATGGCCGCGTGCGATCCACGTAACGGCCGTTACCTTACGGTGGCTGCAGTATTCAGGGGCCGAATGTCCATGAAGGAAGTCGACGAGCAGATGCTCAACATACAAAATAAAAATAGCAGTTACTTCGTCGAGTGGATACCGAGCAACGTTAAAACCGCCGTATGCGACATTCCACCTCGCGGTCTTAAAATGTCCGCGACATTCATCGGCAATTCTACCGCAATTCAGGAACTCTTCAAACGCGTTTCCGAACAATTCACGGCGATGTTCAGACGAAAAGCCTTCCTTCATTGGTACACCGGCGAAGGTGCGTTAGAATATGTGATCTAGCTTTTAAAGGATTATAAATTTTATCGAAACGATTTTTATGTCAATATTCGTCTCAAAAATTTTAAATTTAATTAAATTTTTTTTTAACGAAAATAATTAAAAATATTTTATTGAAATTTTTCTCCTAAAAGTGTAAAAGCGAACAAAAAGTTTTCGCTGAATTATTGATATTTCATCGCTTAAATTTCGCAAATTTAAAATTTTCCGATTTAAACTTGATTTCCTTTTATTTTTAAGCCTATAACATAAATTTTACCGCAGATATGTGAAATAATATTCAACGACAAGAGTTAAAGCTCGAATTATATGAGCGTCTTTTTATTCATAAATATGAATTTTATCAACAGGTATGGATGAAATGGAATTCACAGAAGCCGAAAGCAATATGAATGATTTAGTCTCAGAATATTTGCAATACCAAGAAGCCACTGCAGAAGAAGATGGCGACTTTGATGAGGAAGAAGGCGAGAACGAAGAAAAGTAATAAATTTTTCGTGTTTCGTATACGATAAAGTGTGTAACATCATTTGTGTTTTTTCCCCCTCGAAACAAATAAGTTCGATAATGATAAGATTGTTATTGACTCATGAAAATGAATACTGTTTATTTAAAAAATTCATTATAACAATTATTTTGTCCTCTTGCGCCTTTGTCACTTTAAATCCGTGGTTGTAACCGTCAAGTTACATTTATTTTATTTTACTATTATTCTTGTTACTTACTGTTCCACATTTATAGTATGTAGATTAAATTGTAAATTAAAATATATAAAGTTTATAAAGCATAAAAAGTATTTAATTTTTTTTCATCTTAAATCATCTTCTTATTCGTATAGACAATTTTTTTTTTTTTTTTGTTTTTCTTAAATAACGTATAAATATTTCTTTCACAATCATTAAACGTTTATTTAATGAAACACGCTTGTGATTCAACGCATGCAATCAGCTCACAATGTGCGGTGTAATCTTTGTAAAAATTAAAATGCATCGAAAGAACCGCCTTTGAATCATTATTGTTAATTACATAATCAGTATACCCTGTTTAAAACAATTTTTTTTTTTTTTTTTTTTTTTTATTTAACAACATTAAACTTTGTATTTGTAGAGAAAAGAAATCCTCTAATGAAATATGACCCTACAAAAAAAAATATTATAATTGCATTGCTAATTAATATTATAAATTTGTTTACTATACTTAAACTATAATTTACTTGTTAACAAAATCAGTTTAAATTATTCTTTTTGCGGTGGTTTGCTTGTTGTTTGCTTTTTACTTGTGGTCATAGTAACTATTTAATAATATAAAAATATGTTAATATTAATTGATTTTAGACTTTCCTTATTTACATCACAGTATTATTGATAAAAACATTAAATTTAACGTGGTAAGATATATACAATTAACAAAATTTCATTTTATTGATTTTTTATCAACTTATTATAAGTACTAATTATTCGTAACTGTTCAAAATAAAAAAATTCATTCGCAATCTATTATACATACATAACATATATACATAGGTGTAATGAATTCGCTTGCCATAAAAATAAATTTTAAGATTCATTAAATGCAAATATTCGTTTGGTAATCGCAATATAGCGTAAGTATGATGATTTTGCAACATGTTTTCTATTTCACGAGCTATTTCATTTATATAGTGAACATAATATTTAAAAAATTAAAGGAATTTCTCACTTACTGAGGAAAATTTCCATTATATATATTTTTTTAAGGAAATTCGTATCGGAAATATCTGTCTTTCATTCATCATCAACTACCTTTTACTCGTTCAATAATTGAAAATAAAATAAATTTTATTCACACACAAACTAAAATTGTAACGGGACCGAGTTTGTGCATAAAATTTTTATTAAATCGGCAATTTTTAAAACTTTTGTCTGTCTATCTGTCTGCGTATGCATAATGTGCAAATATTAGGTTTCGATAAAATTTGGTACACTAGTAGCCTGCTTATCAAATCAATATATAGACTTTATTTTATTGAAATCAGCCAAGGAAAGAAGAGATATTACAATTAAAAGTTTTCCACAAATGCGAATTCGCAGACACAGTTATATTTAATATACGCGAATGAAACAGATATATTTTAATATCGAAAGACTCTATATTATTTTCATTGTAATGATTGAAATTTTCTTTTTACTTATAATGCTTATCTTATTTAATAATAATAGTATTATTTGTGCAGATTTTTTATTATTAAATAATTTTATCAAGCGTTAACATAACATAACAAAGTACGAATTTAAAATCAAAATTTAGTAAAGTATTATAAATGAATTAAAATTACGTCATTTAATGCCCTCAACGTAATTAATTTAATCAAAATATACGCGTTCGCGCATACGCATTGAAGTTACTTCCTGTCCAAGGTTGCGAATATAGTGTAAGCAGTGCGCGCCTACAAGCGCTTGATTACAGAACAAGTAGCGAGTGTGTGCAACAATCGCTTGTAGCGATTATCATAAAGACATTAATGCGAATCTCTCTCTCTCTCTCTCTCTCTCTCATTCTCTCTCTTCCTCTCTCAGTGAGGTAATTTACGCACACATTCACAAAGTTGGCGCGCGACATTGCCCCGATGACGCACGCGCAAACGCTGCCTCGTACTTATATAGATAATGGATTATAGAACCACCACGTTAAATTTTTTGCGACATTCATCCCCGTTATTGCGCAATAATCCTTTTGTCGCTGTCTCCGTCAATGACAATTCGTTAAAATTTAAAACGCATTTACCGTTCGTCAAAACGATGATGTTTCTATTACTTCTTCGGATGTCAAGCCAATTTTTACTTTTTGTTTTTTGTTTTTTTTTTTAGTTAACACGGTTCGTTGTGCAATATAATTTGATTCATTGTATCTTCAATAACAATTCAAAGTATCGATAAAATCTGCTCTCGTTAAAATTTTTCTATTTTTGCTCAAACCTTCACAAAAGAAAATTTATATTCTTACTGCAGTAAATCTAATATAGTATAGTGGAGTATTTTTTTTTAAATTATTTGCTGAATTTTACAAATAACCAATTGGCAAATTTTATAAAGACATATAAAATATATAATTATATTGTATATACCCACTTATAAAAATGTAATTTCCTAACTTTCTTTTTTTAAAAAGCCTTTAAATAATAATATTTTACATAATGTATAAATATTATTGTTCGCAAAAGTAAATAATATTTATTTTACCACTATTTATTGCAGTAAATCTATTTCATCAAATCATTACCTGAATATTTAATGTTATTCTACTTCAGAGATAACCGAATACTAATTGCTCTATTTGTACCAAAATTGTGATTTTTATGCGCATTTCATAAGGGACATGAAAAATCCGCGTCCCTAATCAATCCAACGTCGATGATTCCATTTGATAAAGCCTTGCTTTATCGATTCTCTATAAACATATTCTTTTTTCTTTAAAAAAACTGGGATCATATGAATTTTATAAACAAAAAAGTGAAAAATTGATTTTTCTAAAAAAGGCATATTTTTTACTAAAAATTTTTTTGAATAGCTGATCTTAATTACCTACCTTTTAACGTAGAATTAGTAAAATGGTATAACGTGTAATTTGATATATTTGATATATATTTTTTTTCGTTTAAAAGAAATAAAAGAATTATAAAACATTGTTTTGCATCTGTATTGACATAAGACTTAACTGCTACGGATATACAAGGTTACTCAGATTTAATGAATACATTTTTCAATTATCTCAGATATTGATTTCATATTAATGATATAAATAGCATCAAATAGTACACTTTTATTCGTCATTATCATTTTTTTTCCTATATCGAAGAATAATATAACTTGCGATTAAAAAAAATTTTGATCTAAATACATATCTTTCTTTTTGTTTTATTATTTTATTATTCAATTTAATTATTCAATTTAATTATTCAATTTAAAAATGGAAATTCATATTTGGAGAGTTTCTATGTCATTCATAAGATTGTGATGAAAATTTGATGAATAGATAGAAAAAGATCCGATAACGTAACCTCAACGGGCGCACGACTATTTTTTTTAATTTTAAAAATATTTAAATAGTTTATAAAAAAATGTTTGTCTTTTTAAGAGTCATCCAATTAATTAGTTTTACTAAAAAATTAAATATATATTGTATATAAAAAATTTTTGTCTAAAATGTACGGAAATTCTCAAAAAGACTAGACAGATAAAATAAGTTATAAATTATTGTTATTTGCTTTTTAGAACAGTACTAGTTTATTAAACCTTTTTTTTCAGTTTTTTTATTTTTTTAATAATTAATTTATTTTTTGTTTTTTATTGCAGTAATTATAAAAATGTATTTTTTTTAAGTTTTTTTTTATCTATTAATTTTTTTTTACTGTTTCAACTTTTATTTTTAATTGTCTTGTATTCTCATAAAAATTTCACATCATAGCCAAGTTTCATGTTGATACAACAATTATAAGTGCTTGAAATGTAGTTAGATTCCGTCACATACTAAGTTAGTTATAGGTAAACCTAAAAAAAAAAAAATAATAATAAAGGGATGCTAGTAGACTTACACATATTATGTATTTATTATTCTATAATAAAGACTATTGTTCATGAGTATTTTTAATCTTAAACCAATCAAATATAATTAAACTTTACTCAAATTTTAAACTCATTCGCAATAAAAATACCTTAAAGTATATTAGAATGAAATATAAATAATTTATGTTAAATAAACTTCAATTTATCAATATAATTTATTGTAACAAATGAATTTTGATCTAACAAATACTTTATAATGGAATATCATTTTTATTTACTTTTTTAATAACATTTTTTATACAATGTAAATTTATTGAAAAAGAAAAGGTAAACGTAGTTTTTTTATCTTAATTAAAAGAAATTCAAATTTAAAAAGTAATTAATATTTTTTCATATTATTGATACTCCAAATATTTATCTTAAAAACACAATACGCGATATTAAAAGTACAAACTTTATTCAAATATATAAATTGTTACACGCATATGCATCAACGCTGATGCATTTTGTTACACATACGTTTTGTCTCAAGCTGCCTATATACAGGGTGCGTACGGTATTTGAGGACAACTTGAGAGTAAAATTAATTAACTTGTATTTTTAATAAAATTTAATGAAATTTTCGGAATTTTTTATACAACGTTAAATTAATATATGGCTATAAAGTTATTCAATAAAATCGCCATTAGCAGCAATAACCTCTTCGATCCGGGTCCGGAAACGATTACATGCCCGAATCAAATGCTCCTTGTTCATATTGACCATAACGGCATTAATAGTAGTCTTGAGCGAAGAAGTGGTGTTATGAGGACGCTTATTGGTCTTACGCACAACTAAGCCCCATACGCAATAATCCAAAGGATTAAGGTCTGGGGAGCTAGGTGGCCATAGGTTCGGTGATATGTGGTCATGAAAATTTTTGGCCATCCAATCTTGTGTCGCCATCGCTTTATGTGAAGGAGCAGAGTCTTGTTGAAAAATGTATGGTCTGCCTCCGCTTACATTGTCTATCCAGGGTTTCACTACTGGCTCCAAAACCTCGATGTATGCAGCAGAGTTCACTCGAAGTCCTTGAGTAAAAAAGTGTGGTGGTATAACATGTCCTTCGTTGCTGACAACACCTAAAACCATAACAGTAGCTGGAAATTTTGTGTGCATAACAACAGGAACCTCCGTAGGATTTGAACATAGCCATCTGTCATTTCTGCGATTGGTCTTTTGATCTTGGTCAAAATTTTTTTCGTCGGAAAAAAACCATAACATTTTGGGCGCCTCAGGGTGTTTGATTTTGTTTAAAAGACGTTTTGATCGGAGAACTCTCTGTTCCCCTGTTCTTTCCGACATGAACTGTCCTCTGCGCATCACGTAAGACTTATACCGAAGGTCTTCGTGGACAACTCTACGAATAAGGTGCTCAGAAACATGAAGCTCACTCGCAAGGACCCTCATTGATTTTGAAGGGTCCTCGTCTATGATCGCTTGCACTTGCTCTAAAAATTCTGCAGATCGGACAGTGTCAGAACGTTGTTCGTGCTTTTTGCGTTTTGCAACCGATTCTGTATCACCTCCTGATGCTTCCAATTCACGGCGAACCTTATGCACGAATGAACGGACGCAATTAAGAAAATTAGAGATCTCTAAATCTGTATGGTTCGCACATATAGCGACGATGACAGCATGTCTCTTCATTTCTTGAGTGATGTTGTAGTCCGCCATCTCTTATCTGAAAAGGAAAAAAAATAAAAAAAAAAATTCGCGAAGTTATAGTCACATTCATGCATGTCCTCAAATACCGTACGCACCCTGTATACAAGGTGACCCAATTCATAAGACGCACCCAAATAATTCGCCAGAGAGTACTTCAATTGAAAAAGTGTTAAAGACAAAAGTTGTAGAAATAAGAAGGAAAGTGAATGGTGACCTTAGATTTGACCAGAACTATGACCTTCAAGACCATTTCAAGGTCAACTTCAGATTTTTAAATGGGAATCCCTACTTATTGTCTCACAGAAAAATGTATTTTGATGAGATATACAACTTCTGTTTTAAGCATTTTTCAAGATTTCTCGTAATTTTTAAAATAAATGCAAAAAACTATGATTTTTATGGGTTTTTCATTATTTTTCCCATGAAAATAAAATTTTTGACGGTTTCGCAAAAATGAAATGGAACCATTTATGAGTTAAGAAACGCTAATATACCCACGTACTTAACTGATACGCATTTCAACGCATTTAACTCGGAAAATATCGTCTCTAGAGAAAATTACAAACAATAAAGAGGATGTATTTTGATGCGGTTGTTTTTGAGGAAAATTAAATTAAACACAAAAAAGTAAATGATTGTTTTTTATTTTACAAAAGAAAGAAACTTATTATATTTTCAATAAATTGCTATACCTTCCAAGCGAAAGCGAAAATGGAGAGTGAGCCGGAGTACGTTATTTCGTTCCCTTTTATTTGTTTTCCCCTCACGCTCGAAATTTCCCTCTCTCTACGCTTCGTCTTCGCGGAATCTTCGGCATTGTCTCGCAGCCTCGCGGCCCCGGGTCGAGTTCTCTTCCCGTGCACGCACCTACGTCACTGGAAAACTTAGAGTTTTCCGGACGAGGTTCACGGCCTCGAGGATGCCGAAGCACCCTACGAGCACGTCCAGCTTCTAGGCCACGGGTATGCCCGTGCACTAAGAGACTGCCTCGGATCTTATGCGTCGACTTGAATCAATTCTAATACCGGCACTCTCCCTGTTCGCTTCTGCATTTACAAAAACTTTTACATTCTTTTTTATCCGTCTTATTATGATTATAAATCGCTCCGAATTTATTATTATTGTCGCTCGCATATAAAATTTATCGTATTTTAAATGTCTCGTATCGACTTAACATTATTTTTATTTGTTTAGTCGCTCCGATAACAATAGTTAACCTCGCGCTAACGCTGGGATCTTTTCGCCGAATTTCATTGTTTACCTCTCCGACTTTGGCCTTTAAATCGTCTATTTAAGAATTTTAACTATTAAATTTATACTTTTTTCAAATATTCTTTAATTTTAATTTATTTTAAATCCGTTTTTAACGGCGGTCTACAACTGTTATTTGAAATTTTTTTTAAATTATCAATATTTTCAAGGATAAATGCGAAAAAATACTATTTTTATAAGTTTCTCATGGTTTTCACTATGTTTTTGACTTTGGCTTCTGAAGACGTATAAAAATTGGCGTTTAGAACAGAATAAGATAGTTTAAAGAAACATAAAAAAAAAACTTAAGAGGTCAATATCTTCCTCCGCGAGTATCATTTTCTGCGTTTAGTCATTGTTATAAAACATGATGTCCAGGATCCAGGACGTGGACGTAGCAGGGTAGATTTTCAGATCACATTTGGATCAAACCAATAAAGGCAAGAACCGGTCGTTAAAGGAAAGAATTTCAGTCCAGCTAATGAAGGTAACACCGTGAAGATACCAACCAATAAAGGCAAGAATATTGGTTTGGCCGATGAAGGCAAGATCATAGAAATACCGACCAATAAAGGCAAGAATCAATAATAAATAGATAATAAGAATAGATAATAAGATAATAATAAGAATGCAAGAATAAAGTAAATAACTTTCCGCTGATTAGATGTTCGAAAATACTTTCATTATTATCGATATACAGCGTGTTCAAAAAGTTCCAGTACGGCTGAATGACTTAAAAAATAATAGTCCTGGAGAAAAACTTTGAACACAAATTTTTTAAGAAATTTCCTTGGCTATCCGATGGTGACCTTGGCTTCGACCTTAAATCGGACTTGGACATTCTACATGATCTTCACCACGTCCATAACCTATCCATTGGTTAGGGTAACTTTGATTTAAAAATTTCTGAACTCTTCAACTTTTATGAGCTGGTGCACCATCATGCTGAAACTACATACGCGCTCGTGTTTGCACAGAAATATCTTATAGCAGATTTGGTAGTTCCCTTGTTAGAAAATTAAGGTATCTATTTGTATTTATATTGCCATCGAAAAAATAAGGTCCGATTAGAAAGCCATTAATAATACCACACCATACTACGAGACTCCACTGATGATGATCGTCTGCTCAAGGCCAGTGAGGATTCTCAATTGACCAATAGTGGTAATTATGTCGGTTTAATTGTCCCGTATTATGAAAAGTGGCTTCATCAGAAAACATCACGTAATTGAAAAAATGTGGCTAATTTTACAATCTTAATCGAGCCTATTGACAAAATTGCAATTTTCTTTCAAAATCACGTTGCGTCAGCTCTTGGGTAAAAGTGATTTGATATGAATAAAAACGGTGAAGTCTCATAATTTTTCTGATTGTTTCTTTCGGAATACCAGATCGTATTGTAATTTGCCGAGTTGAACCATGAGGATCGAAATAAATACTGGCAAGCACTACCAGTACTCGCGGATCGTTCCTTCCGATCGTCATTATTCTGCTGCGTTGCCGTGGTCTTTGAGAAACTTGCCTCTCACGCTGTTCAATTCTGAAAATAGTCCTATCATTCGCATGATGATGCCTTTCGAAAAAACGCGCCCGATATAATCATGTTGCTGCACGATAATTTTTATGACATTCACCTAAAATCAGTAAAATGTCTACTATCTCGTTGTCTGCAAAATCAGGTATATTTACTACAATTGTATTACAATAAATTACATCACCCACAGGATAGAAAAAAGAGAAACTATTAACAACATGTGGAAAAAAATTCTAAACTAATAAAATTGATTTGTTCGGTTATAAACTTTATAAAAAATCTAATGAAATTTCATTAAAATGACGATATTGTGATGTGTGTTGTTGAACTCGTAAGAGCTTTCTAGTTGAGAATTAGTATTTCTAACAAAAAATTTATAACGATGACCAAACGTAAGAAAATGGTACTCGCGAAGGTAGATATTGACCTCTTAAGTTTTTTTTTTTTTATGTATCTTTAAACTATCTTATTCTTTTCTGAACGCCAACTTTTATACATCTTCAGAAGCCAAAATCAAAAACATAGTGAAAACCATGAGAAACTTATAAAAATAGTATTTTTCCTCTTAATTGTGCGTATCTTTTTCTAGAGATGATATTTTCCGAGTTAAATGCGTTCAAACGCATATCAGTTAAATATAGTACGTGGATATATCAGCGTTTCTTAAACCCTCTTAAATGCTTCCATTTCATTTTTTGAAAAAAAGGCTTATTTATGAATTTTGACACGCTGATTATGAATATCATATGCGAAATTGTCAGAAATTTTATTTTCAAATGAGGGAAAAATAATGAAAAACCCATAGAAATCATAGTTTTTTTTGCGTTTATCTTGAAAACTACGAGAAATCTTGAAAAATACTTAAAATAAAAGTTGTAGATCTTATAAAAATACATCTTTCTGTGAGATAAAAAGTAGAGATTTTCATTTAAAAATCTGAAGTTGATCTTCAAATGACCTTGAAAGTCATAGTCCTGGTCAAATCCAAAGCCACCATTCGCTTTTTCCTTTGTATTACTGCAACTTTTGTCTTTAACACTTTTTCAATTGGAGTACTCCCTGGCGAGTTATTTGGGTGCGACTTTTAAATTGGGTCACCCTGTATATATATATTTATAGCAGCGCACATCATGCAGAAACCGCTGATGTATTATAATTATCCTCGGCTTTGTTTCTGTTTTCTTTTTCTGAGATCAACTAAAAAAAAAAAAAAAGGAAACAATATGGGTGTCCTGACCGTGGTTACTAAAGGAATATTTGCTGAAAGTACGCGAGTTTATTTATTTACTTTCTTTTTATAGTTTATTATTTATACTAAATTCAACTGTTTACCATAAAGTCATAAAAAATGTAGTGCGCATAAATCCATCATATATACTGTGTATTTATTAATTTTAACTAAGTTACTCTTTTACATAACTGAATTGGTTATCGATTTCTGTAGTATCAATTTGTTGTACAGTTCTTGTTTAAAGAATTTTCTAAGGAATCTATGTTGTGACACATTTTTTTAAAACCAGAATAAGTTTACCAATCGAACGAACGAATCAAAGTCAAGGTCATTATTTAACCGTTCGATTTACCCGTAGTAAATGTCCGTCAAGACACGCAGAAGATTGCTCGCGTTCGGTCATAAAATCGATCAATTTCTCATAATCTCAGCCTTGCCAGTAGTAATGCGTCGGAGAGCATTGAGCTAAAGTGCGCTTATAATTATCGTCCCAAGGATTAGATCACCACAACTCGGTGTTTGTTTTTTTCTCTCACGCGGTTCTACGTACGCGTTTTTCCCGCGCTACAGCGACGAAATTCACGCTCCTTATTGCTTCTTATGATTTCGACATTATTTTTCCTTTTTTTTTTCTTGATTGATAATAAAATTTTTGGTAACATTTGCTTTATTTTTTCCCAATGTTTTCAATCTTTTGGTTTTTTATTCCATAAAGTGTCCCAGAACAAAAAAAGAATTATAACGTTGCACACTGACTGAAATAAAAAGCTATTGTATAAAGAACGAACTTGAACTAGTTGAGTTTAATCTATCTATTGTTTTTTAATTTTAATAAAGTTTTGAAGTAAATCCATTGAATGTAGTATACTGCTAACGTAATCATTGCATTGCGTGCCTCTAATTAATGCCTTTGATGCTTGAAACGTTAATTGTTCGCAAATTTTGCACTATTGATCCGATCATTTAATTTAATAGAATAGATAAGAAAAGTAACTATTAAAAACTTTAAATTTATATGATTTCGATATTATTACAACAGCATATTTTTTGTTGTAATTAAAAAAAAAAAAAAAAAAAATTTTAAATATTTACAATAAGCTATTTAACTGGTACAATAAATTTTTATAATTTCATTTATATTAATAGAAAATTAGAAAATTATTTTTTAAAATGAAGTAACAGAAACTAAACACATTAAAGATGTTTAAATAATAACGAGAGAATGCATAATTATTGATAGATTTGCTCTTATTTTTCTATGATTTCGTAAGATGTTTTCTTGAAGGAAAGTTGTTACTTCAAGATTATAATGTCAAGCTGTTTCGTTACAACTGATATGTACACTAATTATTAGATGAAAAAAATTGACACAAAATTAACTATATAACGTGACTTTATTTTCATTGCAATTATTATTTTCTTTTTTTTTTTTTTTTTTTTAATGATTACGACATCATATTTAATTGCAAAATATACATTATAATTATTCACGTAACATTATTTGTTATATTACATTGACGAACAATATTATAAGATTTTATTGTAATACGCCCAAATCATGCGAAAAAGTCATACAAAAAAAAATATTATGCAGACACTGATTTAAGATAAAAAATTGATTGCGAGCCAAAAATTTTTTTTATAAATAAATTTCTCATATAATGGGTAATATATGTAACAGTTGTTCATATACAATTATTTTGCCATTGTGATTTTGATTTTTTAATAAGGTATAGGAAATCATTACATTTCGTCAAATAAGTAAGTTGATTAACAAATTACTTTTTCATTATCAATAAACTTTTAATTTAATTGTACTATCAACAACAAAATATTTTTAAAGCTATCGTTCAAAAAGATATTCGAATATTTTGGATTGAGCCCAATAAATTTTAATTTAAAAAGGATTTACTATAATCCAATTCTAGCGTATTAATATTCGTTTTATTATTTAAAAAACAAAAAACATAATATTGCTGAAAATAAAAAAGTTTTTTTCGGGTAATCAATACTAAATAAAAATATTAACAAATATTTAAAAGAAAAATTAAAAAAAAATACGTCGAAATAAAAACTCATTAAGGGGTTACATGGGTTTAAAATAATAAAAAAAACGACTTTTTAAATTATTTTTTTTAATGGTAAATAATGTATTTAACTATTAAATCTTATTACTAACAAATAAAGTAACTTTTGAACTGTATGTAAAAAAATTTTTATCAAAAAATGTTGAAAATTCGCCCTCTGACAGCTATTTTACGAAAATCTTCAAAAAAATGCGGTGGACATCATAACTTGGGCTAGAGTCATCTGAAACAAAAAAACTAAATTTTTTCTGTTAGTGTATGAGTTTAGCTTGTACTTGAACAAATTATTTTCTTTTTCGTTCAATGGAATTTATTACACATGGCATTATTTATTGGGTTTTTGTGTCGAAAAATAAATTTTTGACACGCAATGTTGCCAAAAATTCAGATTTCAATTTTTTTACAAATCCTTCGTTCAAGTACAAGCTAAACTCATACACTAACAGAAAAAATTTTATTTTTTTGTTTCAGATGACACTAGCCCAAGTTATAATGTCCACCGCATTTTTTGAAGATTTTCGTAAAATAGCCGTCAGAGGGCGAATTTTCAACATTTTTTGATAAAAATTTTTTTACATACAGTTCAAAAGTTACTTTATTTGTTAGTAATAAGATTTAATAGTTTAATACATTATTTACCATTGAAAAAAATAATTTAAAAAGTCGTTTTTTTTATTATTTTAAACTCATGTAACCCCGTAAAAACGTTAAAAATTAAATACTACTGCGATAAATTCCAATAGTTTAGATTTCTGATAATTCATCAATATTTTAAAATAATTTTTATTCAATTTCTAATATAAAATAAAAATAAATAATTGTGAATTATTTTGGTACTTAGCAAAATTCAGATTAGATGCATTTATTACACTTTATGTGTGTGTGTGTGTGTGTGTGTGTGTGTGTGTGTGTGTGTGTGTGTGCGTGTGTGCGTGCGTGTGTGCGTGTGTGTGTGTGCGTGCGTGCGTGCGTGCGTGCGTGCGTGCGTGCGTGCGTGCGTGCGCGTGTGTGTGTGTGTGTGTGTGTGTGTGTGTGTGTGTGTGTGTGTGTGTGTGTGTGTGTGTGTGTGTGTGTGTGTGTGTGTGTGTGTGTGTGTTTTATTCTCTTTTATGTTCTTTGCTTTCGTTTGAATGTTTACGCCTAATTAATTATTTTTTTTCATATTTATTCTTTTTATTTCTCACTTATATATTATAAACTTGTTATATAAAACGTACGAGTATAAACTTCAATCTGCTCCCAAGATTGTCATATATAGTTTTGAAAAGATAGAGAAAGTTTTCGCGCTCTGTTTTTTTCTGTAGTACTTGTAAGTATTTTTTTACATCTTTTTAATGAGAAAAACAACACATTATCAGTAATGCAACTAATAGCTGTTGTTTTTAAGAAAAGCATAAACAATAAGAGAATAATTATTATTGAAATTTATCCAGGTATGAATTTAGTGTCTTTATTCAGTATTTATTGTTTTATTGCGACCTTGAAAGCTCATAAAGTTGAGTTCTGCGGTAATAATTTCAATTACAAATTGCTCACATAGAATAAAAAAAACTAACAAAGGAACTAACATATATTCAATAATTATAGATTCCAATAACATTTAAATTTTATGACATATATTTGAAATGAAAGAATATATTGATAATAGATTAATTATAATCGTTAATAAATTGAAATGTGATTTTGGAATAAGACTTTTTTTATAGTATTGACATTGAATATTATAATTTAGGTAATATTTTTAATTTCTTTTTTTTATTTTGTTATAGTTAGAAACTACCATCAATTTTCATCTAAAAGTCACATTCTATATTTAATAATTTTTTTTAAGTAGTGCAAACATCATTTTTTATTGAATACATACGTATATGTGCAAGTTTTACAAGCTTTTTTATACATAATCTTTTAAAATATTTTACGATGAAGTATGTATGTAAGAAATCTGCAATATTTAAAACATCCGATGAAAATTCATGATATAAAACTCTAAAAATACAGATACACAGCTACACAGACACGTGTACGAAACGCAAATACTTACTAGGTCAATCGACTGTTAAATTTTTCAACGAAAATCTTCGATTCGTAAAGAGTGAAAAGCTAGAGCTCGGTATCACCGACGGCACTTGCTTGTCTCCGAGAGCGCGATGCATCCGCGAAAAAGGACGAAGATTTATTCCGGCGATGCTTAGGTGCTCCGCACGCGAGTTTCTCCATTTCCATAAATTTTCAGCACAGCGCATTATATGCGGATGCGACCTCGGTCGGTTGTTCGCAGGTAGGTGAAGCGTTAGCCACCGCCTCGCTTCGCGCTTAAGAACACGGTAGGCGCACAACGCATGGATAATACACGCACGGGGAAATCCTTGAAATCGCTAGCGAGGATCGCAGCGTAACGATCGATCCGCGCATTATGCAGGCATGCGTGTAAACTCGGGCGAGCGTTCGGCGGGCCTACGACAAAGAAGCGCGAAGGCTCTAGCGGAGGCTACACTTACCCCGCCTTCCTCGGAATTTTCTCGCACGCAGAGCAAGTGAAACATCGCCGGAGCGAGGGACGAGCCTTCGGTGCGTCTAATGACACCGGCTAGTGCTCCAAGTGTTTCCCGGAGGGGGAAAACTTTTTTCCCTCCATTGTCAACCACCCAAGCCTTTGGCTCCTGCGAACTGTCTCCTTCCCTTTCTACCATCTCTCTCTCTCTCTTCTCTCTCTCTCTCTTGCTGTCTTACTCTCTTGCCTTCTTGCTCTTTCCAGAGCTTAATAGATGCTAATGTCCGGCACAAGGACGACGCCCATCTTATAGGGTATATAAGACTCGGATTCATATGCAGAATCAGTCAGTCAACAGTACTGTTCTATTCAGAGCTGTTATCCCAGCTAAACCGGCAGCATGTTTAAGTTGGTAAGTGGTAAAATGAAAATAAAAGTTTCTAAATAAACAGTTCTTATCGATTCTTGCAACATAGCTCTCGAGAACTTGCAGCTAATTATTTTCGCGCGTTTCCTCGCCGCGAGTTCACGATATGTTAATATCATACGTTGAAAAATTGCTTTTAAAAATTATGATTAAAATTTTGAAATTTGTCTTGTAAATAAAGTTATAATATTAAATTGCTTTAAACAAAATCTTAAGCCTTTTTTTTTTTTTTTTTAAATTAGGAGCATACTAAGTTATCTTGTGCAAATTTTTTATAATTATTTTATATTTTCTCGTTAAAAATTTTTAAAGATTTTTATTAATTTTTACTAAATTTTTTAAACGCAAATTAAGAAAAAAATTCTATAAAATTTTACAATTCTATCTTTCTGTATCACTATAGAGTGTCATAGCTCAAAATATTGTTGATCTATTTGCTATTATTTATTTTATCATAATACCGCCAATCAAGACTGGTTAATCATTATAAATATTTGTTTTGAAATACGTGGCAAACACTTAAAAAATAAAATATTTAGTTGCAGTCTCTATTATTTGAAAAATGTTTAAAATCTTTACAATGATCAATTAATATTTTGTAAATAAACGACAAATATCAAATAGTAAATTTTCTAAAACTTATAAATTTTCATTAATTTAAAAAAAAAGCTCATCCTTCTCGCTACCGTCGCCTACGCTTCAGCCAGCGGACTTTATTCCGGCTTGTCGACTTACGGAACCGGCTACGGATATGGTTACGGCTTGGGCGGATACGGTCTAGGACACAACGGTGCTGTCGTTAGCTATGCACCCACTGCATCTTATGCCCCGTATGCTACTAGTTATGCCAACACTTACAAGGTATGTTTATCTTTGTTACGTTTAATTCATTAACATTTTAAATTCAGCGCTACACCAAGAAATTATCGTATTTTTTTTTTTTCAATCGTTCAATTCAAATTTTCTTTCATTCTTTCCATCGAATTGATTAAATAAAGAAATAATTGAGAATAAATATTTAATATGAGTTATAAGAATTTTAAATAGATAAAATAATAGAAATAGTGGAATATGAAAATAATTATTTTTTTCCATTTCTTTTATAAAATGAAAAATTCAATAAATACGAAAGTTTCAAGTAAATGTGGACAGGTACTAATTATGATAAATACACAATTAACTGTATGTTTAAAAGAAAAACAAAATAAACGCATATAGCACTTTCTATAAATTAGTTTTTGACACTTACGTAAAATTATTTACTTAAATTATACATCTGCATATATTTGAAAATTTTACCCATTTATACTTGTAATAATATTCCATAAGAAAAAATTTGAACTTATTAGTTATGGTTCTAATACCAAGGTTACATTTTTGTGTACTTCGGTGTCATTTATTATGTTACGTGCGGCTGGACCGTGTTATATTATGCAACGAATATTTGACTTAACGGATGCGTGTTAAACTTTCTCAAAAAAATATAAGTGTAATATTTAGATAAACTATGTTTTTTTTTTAATTTTATGAACAGAATATTATTTTAATTCGTTACATTAATTTTTTCATGGAATTTTTTATCACCAAACAATAATTATTTATAAATAATAAATAAAATTAATGTTAAAATTATATTTAATTATAATAATATCGATAAAAACATTATATATACAAAGTGAAAAGTTAAAAAACAAAATATTTTTTCTTAAAAGTATGAAAATAAAATTTTTTTTAAAAAATACTATTATAAAATGTTTCATACAGTACAAAGTTTAGAAATTGTATTTAGAAGCAGCAGTAATTATTAATGGTTCAGTTAAAAATTTTCAAATATAATTTAAAAATTTATATAAAATTAAATAATAAAACTAAATGATAACAAAAATGCGTATCATTGTATCTGATAATAATAAAATTGTTTACCTTGACAGACCCTCTATCCATCTTACTACTCAAACTATTATCCTACCACGAAGAGAATCCTTTACGCCAACCCAGTGGCTAAATTGGGCTACAACTGGCCGACGTATCTCGGCGGTTACGCCGCCTCGTACTCACCTTACAGCAGCTACAACTACGACTACGGTCTCGGGCACGGTTACGGCGGTTACGGGCTCGGCTACTATGGCGGCTACGGCGGCTACGGCGGTTACGGACACCTTGGCGGCGTCAGTGCTTATGGACACAACATCTACAACCATTATTAAACAAGAGGAGCGAGTCAATCGTAAATAAGCCGCTTGGCGAACTTACCAAAAATAGTTTGAGTTATTGGTGAGACGCGCGACCGTTGCTCTCGAGCCCTTCGGTGCGGGAACGATGGATGCTCGTTTGATTGTTTATACTTTAACAGTGCGCGAACATTTCCGTATGGGAATTGTTTTTCCAATTGAATTTTATTTCAAGCCAAGTTTATTTCGCACTTCCCTCATACCCTATTGACAATTTTCGAATTATTGCGATTTCGCGCGGATATGGAAAAATTTATCCTTTCTTTGTACCTGTACACCGTTACCATTTTTATCCCGCAGGCTGCATATGATACGTCTTTGAAGACTTTTGATTCATCAATTTCTCCTTTCTATTTATCTTTTGTAACATCAACAATGCTCGTTTTTTTTTTTTTTTCTATCATAATTGCTACTGACTTAAATGTCATTTTTATTTAATTTTATATTGAGTCTGTAACTTTTATTAAAGAAACGACCTTAAACGTCATACAATATTATGAGATTCCCTTTCCGTAATAATTTTTTTTTTATATCTATAAATTTCTACCCATGCATGTATAAAAGAACAAATAAAAGAATATTTTATTAATAAAACGAATTCTTATATATTTATCATTTAATGAAATCTAGCAATAATACATATTACCATAAGAAATATAAATACTGCTACTGATATATTCTTCTCTTTTTACTTACATTAATCGTACAAAAACTAAACAAATTATTCTTTAGATCTTCAATTTTAAATATTAATCGTTATAAACTTTTTATTATTGCTTTTCTTTGTTTTGATTTTGAACGATATATTATTACACAATATTACACAATCACTATATTATTATGAAGTTTCTATTTTAATCTCTATCTTATACTTACTTATTATTCACATAAAAAGTTAAAAAAAAATTTCTCTCATTAACCACTCCTAAGAGTATTAATAACTTGAGCTTACTTATTATTCATTAAGAAACAAAATTCATTATATTTAAAAATAATTAATTATAAATTTGAATAATATTGTATAAAAATACTTGTATAAAAATTTCATATATTGTATAAAATTTATAATTTATAAAAAAAAAGCCAATAAGAATATTTTCTAATTACGATTAACTTTAATTACTTATTTTTATAAAATATAATTATTGTAAATCATGCGAATTTATTCAAAATTATGTGCTGCGATTTTTATACTGATCAACAATATAGAAATATTTAAAATTCTAAAATATGAAATAATAAAATCATTTTTAAAAATCAAAAGTAAATTAAAAATCATTTAAAAGACAGTTGAACAGAATTTTTAAATAATTATTTAATAATTATGTTCATATTGTGTCAATTACCTAAATCTTCGTTTAAACGTCTTTATTAAAAATGTACTATCATTCGGAAAATCAAAATAAAATAAAAGATAGAATTAATTTCTCAGTTTACGCACAGATTGATGCGAAAAAAAGGCTCGTTATATCATAATAAGAGTTTTATAATAAACTCGGAACGAGGCAATGTGCGTACGCTCCTTCAGCAAAGGTCTAAACAGTCTTTTTGCTCATTGTTAACGCGTTGCCCGACTTCCCTTGCGACTCTAACCAGCAAAGTCATTAAAATAACTACGAATCTTATTAGGTCCATTGAATGATATTCGTGACGTGCGAGAGTGCGCGAGAGAGAAAGAGATAGAGATAGAGAGAGAGAGAGAGAGAGAGAGAGAGAGAGAGAGAGAGAGAGAGAGAAATAATCGCGGCATGGATGTAATGTACGCGAAAAATAAAAAACCGAAGTACTGTGTATACAAGAGTTGAAGACTTACGAGGCTGAGCTTAGAGTGGATCAAGGCCGAGGTGAGGCAGTTACTCGTGTCTCCATCATCGCGGCATCGCTGATCTTGCCGCGAAATTTGCGCTGAAACTTTTCATCAAACTTATCTTTTGCCGTGTGTTCGTCGAACTCGTTTTTGGTTAATTGCGCTTTATGTACACACGTTCACTTGCATTGTGTGTTTAACAACCTTCTTATGCGGACGTTGGGTTTTATCAACGTCAGACATTCCTATGATATATTATAATTTTCTGCGCTCTATATACCAATATGTTTGTGATGCAACACCTGAGATAATCTTGTCGAATTGACTTACATTTTCAGATTTATTATTTTTTTTTTTTCTTCTTTTTAACTGTGATTTCTTTTTTTTTTTATATGAAATATTCTTTAATTTATAAAAATAGGAAATTTTAATAAATTTCTGCGAAATGCAAATAGAATATTACATTATTTGCTGTCTTAAAGAAAGTATAATAAATTAACTTATCAAAATTTACTTATAGCGAGAAAATTCAATGCGAACCAATTAAGTATATAAATTAGCAAATGTGACTCAAATATGAAATGATAAGATTTCTATTGAATACAGTTTTTTTTTATTATTGTAGATAGAAATAGTTCTATAGTTAACAATAATTAATGTAAATTATAAGTTAATTATACCATCCTAATTATTTCTTTATCGATAAAAATAATTTTGGTTACAATATATTTTATTTTTTATATTTATTTATTTATTGTCTTTTTTTTTTAATAATAATATTCAGAATATTAAAAATTAATTTCATTTTTAAAAAATTTGAAAACGAAATATTAAAAATAAAAATAATGTAAATAAAAATAAAAAATGATGTAATTGCAGAGCATAATTTACTAACAACCGTTAACTCTAATCAAAACATTGCAATTTCCTTCGACCGTAGTTTTTATTCACACGAATTTTTTTCGAAATGATATATTGTGTGTCAAATTTTTATTTAGTATAGGAATTATAAAACAAAAATTTTTTCAAAAATAACAAATAAATGATAGGCCTAATCAAATCCCAATAAAATATCAATGCAAATATCAGAAGTTTATAAATATTTATGAAACTATTGCATTTATTGTTTAACAAATTTTTACAGTCCATTACTTATTATTACGCGTATAGAATAAATATTACGTTTCAGCAATTTTAATCAAATTTGAATGGTTGTGTAAATAATCTATATATGAACAATGCTGACTTACAGAGAGAGTTATTCTATTAGAGTTACAAAGTATTGTATTATATTTTCATTGTATAATATTCTGATAGGTGAATCCGGATTTTATTTGGACCATTTTGAGAAAAAAAAATAAATTAAATACAAAATAAAGTTCGTAAAAATAGTATTAACTAAAATATAATGTTCATTTTACAAATAGCGTCGATGAACAAAATGTACAATCATTTATATCTGAGAATTCTTTTATTGCAATATTTAAATATATGGCTTAGGTATACAGATCTTACTAAATACATTTATAAATTACAAAAAGTTATATAATTACAGCATCTTACTCGATGTATATAAATGTCATGTTGATCGCTTGATATAGAGGCTCCTGTCAAAAATTACTTCAATCGAAGAGAAAGTCATGTCCCTTCAAGGTCTTTTATTCAAGAAATCATGAGTTTGGTTTTTGTTTTATTTAAACTAATGAGTAAGCGAGTTCA
This sequence comes from Chalcis sispes, assembly GCA_949987625.1. Classification (NCBI taxonomy): domain Eukaryota; kingdom Metazoa; phylum Arthropoda; class Insecta; order Hymenoptera; family Chalcididae; genus Chalcis; species Chalcis sispes. Next base: position 24,823,715 of record OX465094.1, read on the forward strand.
AAATTATTATTCTTTTGTGAAAAAAAGTAATTTTTTTTTCGAATAAGTAGTGTAAGTCTAAAATTAAGCATTAAAATTTTATTTATGCGATTCGAATTGTTTTTTTTTTTTTTTTTTTGTTTTTGATAGTTTTTTAATATTATCTTTCCAAATGCGTATATTATTTATATACAATAATTTGCGATATATTATTATAATAATCTTCCACTATTATTGAAAATATCAATTATTATAAATATATACATTGTTTTTGAAAAATATTGTAATATACTACGATTTTAAACTTTAGAGGACCGAAGTGACGCATGTATGCGTCAGAAAATAAACTATTGAAAAGCACATTTTTTAAAATAAATAATTAATAATAATTATAAAGAATAATTATTAAATATATACATATAGTTACATTTTTAAAATTCAAAGAGCAAATACTTTCATCATTTCAATTTTACAATTTTAACCCCGGAATCATAATCAGAGACCCAAAAAACCCCTATATACCTTTCCATGCACGTACAATTTTTTTTTTAATTTTACAAAATGTAACACTGAACATCACAGTTTCGAGTTGGAAGAATGCATATATGTTATGCCTCCGAGGTCTGATTCGTAAACATTCAGTTTTAGTTGGGGACATTTAATCATTTTTTCATATAAATAATAAGTTTTGAAAATTTCTAAAATTCTGGCCCTCTAAGGGTTAAAAGTTACTTTGTCAAAGTATTAAATGAGTCTTGAATAAATATTTACACAATATATTCATACATTCAACTTCGTTTTATTTTTTTATTGCTAGCATTAGGTTTGTGGCCTTTTAATCGTCAAACTGAAGCTTAAATGAAATCAAACATATTTAGACAATTTATTTTATAAAAAAATAGAATTATAATATGCAGTACTAATTTATTTTATTAACTTGATTTTTCTAATATGTATACATATATGAGTGTGCGTGTAGCAACACAGATCTATTGACAAAATTTGTTGAAATCTGATGTTTAAATACAATAGTAATATGATATATAAAATAATATATAATATAATAAAATAGGTATGTATAAAACAAAATTAACACATCGTTCAATAAGTCCCGAGACTAACAACGAAAACAACATTTTTTTTCAAAAATCATTTTTATTCATCAATATAATCTCCTTTTAGAGTGATACAATCTTTCCAACGCCTTTCCAACATTCCTATATCATGTTTATAGAAGGATTTATCCTTTGCTTCAAAATAGGCTTCAGTTTCGGCAATGACCTCCTCATTCGAGCCAAATTTTTTTCCCTGGAGCATTTTTTTGAGATCAGCAAAGAGCCAGTAGTCGCTGGGGGCTAAATCTGGCGAATACGGGGGGTTAGGAAGCAAATTAAAGCCCAATTCGTTCAATTTTGCCATTGTTTTCATGGACTTGTGGCATGGTGCATTGTCTTGGTGAAAAAGGATTTTTTTCTTCTTCATGTGCGGTCGTTTTGCTGCGATCTCCTCCTTCAAACGTACCAACAAGTCAATATAATAATCACTGTTGGTCGATTTACCTTTTTCCAGGTAGTCAGTGAAAATCACGCCATGTGTTTCCCAAAAAACAGACGCCATGACTTTGCCAGCAGACTGCTGCGTTTTTGGACGCTTTGGGCGGCTTTCGCCAGCCATACGCCACTCAGATGATTGCCGATTCGACTCCGGAGTGAAATGATGTATCCATGTTTCATCCATGGTCACGTATCGACGCAGGAAATCCTTTTTATTGCGAGTAAATAGCGATAAACAGCTCCGGATCGTCGACTTGTTGCTGTTTTTGTTCCACTGAAAGCAATCGCGGCACCCACTTAAAAAAAACCTTTTTCATGCTCAATTTTTCATGTAGGATTGTAAATACACTTCCAGATGATATCTGTGTCATTTCTGCAATCTCACGGACCTTCACTTTGCGATTTTTCATTACAATTTTTAACACTTCACTCACATTTTCCTGTGTAACGGCTTCCAATGGCCTACCCGAACGTTCCGCATCGTTTGTGTCCGTACAACCACGTTTAAACTCAGCATACCAACGACAAATCGTTGGTTTGGATGGAGAGGAGTCCGGGTAATGTTTTTCAAGCCATTGCTGGGCTTCTACGGTGTTTTTACCCATTAAAAAACAATGTTTTATCAACACGCGAAACTCGCTTTTTTCCATTTTTCAAACAAATTACAAAGTGACTTTACTCTAACCTCGATAACTCTGCTGTCTGTGATCCGATCGACGTGAAATTTTTACACGTGTCATGTAAAGGTTCGCACTCTATGGAAAAGTGACTAGTTTGGTACTACTAGCACCATCTCTGGGTTAGTCTCGGGAATTATTGAACGATGTGTTAATTGTTATAAAATAAAAGGAAGTTTCGATTGAATTTAATTTATTTTTCTTCACTATTGCGCTATTAATCATCGAGAATAAATTATAATCTGTAGCTATTTTCTAACGGAGATTATGTTCAATAATAAAAAAAAAATAAAAATGTTAATTGTATATCTTTTTAAACCATTGAAAGAAAACATATTTTTTAAAAAATTTAACATATTATGTATGATAAAATAATTTAATTATTTATATACATTATACCGTTTTGCTATGTAAAAGAAAATTTAAACATGTTTATTGTTTTGATAAACATTAATGTTGCTTACCCAATTGAATTATTATGTGCTGGCTTCCAAATTATTTCCCCGTACATTTCAAATTTTAGTACGATATGGAAATTAATTAGCGTGCTTCACATTGATTATGTATACTGCTTTCAATTTTTTTCCTTAAAAAATAATAAGTGGTTTGTAATCGAATCAATGCCACGATATTAAAGTGTACTTACAATTAATGAATAATTTTTTCAATAATTTTGTGACAATTAATAATTATTACTAGGATAAATATTTATTTTTGTAAATCATTTTTTTTTTGTTTCAATATGTACTACATATTTTTTATGTATTTTATATTATATAATGTATAAAGAGTATTTTTTAATTTTCTGTAAGAATCAAAACAAATATTTAGTATTTTAACTAATTGGTCATTCAATAATAATAATAATGATGGCGATGATGATGACGATGATGATCATAATAATAATAATAATAATAATAATAATAATAATAATAATAATAAGCATAATAATAACAATAATAATAATAATAATAATAATAATAATAATAATAATAATAATAATAATAATAATAATAATAATAATAATAATAATAATAATAATAATAATAATAATAATAATAATAATAATAATAATAATAATCATAATAATAATAATAATAATAATAATAATAATAATAATAATAATAATAATAATAATAATAATAATTTTTGCATTCCATCGCCATGAGATATCTAATATTTGAAGCAGGAGAACATTTTGTCTTAGGGTTTCCTATCTTATCACCTTGTTTTTGTAAAAATGCATTTTAAAGGAATATGGATCACTCATTCAAGGATAACTTGCTTATGTACAAGATCGACAGACACAGATACGTAGATCATAAAATTATTTATAAGAGAATCATTTTTTTCTCTCTGCCTTTCATTCTCGTGATGGCAAAACTTTGGAAGTTGGTCAGTCCGGTGTTTGTGTAAGAGAGGGCATACGTATAAGTAGTTTGATGTATGAGTCCAAATTTCGGGTCACTCGATTCGTATATAAGCCGAGCACTCGATGCTATACAACATCACTTTCTTCTCAGTCTTACAAGTCTCAACTTTTCATTAAAGGTTTGACTTGTTTATAATAGTAATATTACGTCAGTGAAAATCGTTTAGAAATTTTAAAGATTTTTAATTATTGAATTAACAATGAATAATTAAAATACTTACTTGTTGATTAGTTCGTGGATATATCGAATGTACTATTCATTTTTCAAGATAATTTTTATTTTGTTGCATAATTTTTAAAAGTTGTATTTAACCTACCCATTCTTAAGTTTTTATTCGTTTTACTTTTTAATATATATATATAAATCATATAGTGATATTTATATTGTTTGAAAAACTTATATATATAAACGTTATCCATGACGTATAAATCTTTACAATTTACATTTTTTTTGTGTTTTATAATTTATTGCTTATTAAGTTTAATATTTAATAGTAAAATAGTCCGTAGCAACAAAGTCTTAGTATTGATATAATATAATAATTTTTATAATTAAATAACATTCGTTATTAGGAATAACAGCAATGTTCTATTTTTTTTTTTTTTTTTTGCAAATTTGTGTAATATAGTACATTTGTATCGAGTCGAGGAGTATACTAAAAAATTTCGACCTTTTAACAAAACTGTTTCTTTTGCAGGTGCAAGCTGTCAGTTTGAAAAAACTAAAATGAAATACTTGATTGCATTCGTCTGCCTGATTAGCTGCGCCTACGGAGCGCCAGGTCACTTGGCGGTCGCCCCGGTGGTAGCGGCCGCCCCGGCGGTCGCGGTAGCCCATGTGGCCCCCGTCGCCGTGGCACACGCCGTCCCGGTAGCCACCAGCTACCATAACACCTACCGCGCTCCCGTAATAAAATCCATTGCCGTTCACGCCGCCCCCGCCATCGTCACGACGCACACTGTCGTCAAGGCCGCCCCCGTCGTACATCACGCACCGGTAATAGCCCATCACGCCGTCCCCGTGGCTCACGCCGTCCCTGTCGCGACCGCATACGCTCACACTTATGGATACAAGACCGCCGTAGCCGCTGCCCCTATCATCAAGACTGCCCCCGTTATCGTGTCCTGAGATATTAACTTTGTACCTCGTTGATTGTGCCAACTTATTAATGTGTATACTATGACAACTTTTTATTTATTGTTAAGAAACATGACATGATGAACATGTGAAGATTTCATTACTTATACAGTTATTTTAAGATAAAGAATAAATAACATTTTTACAACGAATTTCCGCTTTTCTTTTCTTACACGTTTAATTTTTTCTGCTTGCCTTCATCTAAACGAAGATCATTTATTTTTGTTACGAAAAATCGATAAAATTTCATTTTAAAATTTCAATAATATTTCTCAGTAAATTAATTTTTCAAATAAAATACTTATTTAAACAAATTTTTCAAAGTAAAAATATTGTTTTGTTAGGGCATCATTTGCACAAAACGATACAGTAAATAATGCATTACTATGACAATAGATAATGTATTATATGTACATTGCAAATTAGTTTACATATGTCCTAAATAAATTACGTGTTACAAATTTTAAGAAATATCTTTTTCAGAAGCGGGTAAGTTGCACATGGCCTACAATAAAAACATTTTGAATAGTAAAAAAAACTTAAATTTACATTGAATTTACTCATATTTATGAGTAATCATAGTGTTAATTTATTATAAAAAGAATTGTAACGATCATATAATCGTCACCATTGTCATAAAATTTATTCAAGCACACAATATATAGATTTTAATAATTGTTATTATGCATGAAAAAAGGAAAAATTCATTGTAAAAGATTGCATTTTGTTGAGATCGGATTTGCTCTTGCTATATTTGTCTTGAAAATGAATTTTTCTTAGCTATAGAAAAATAATATAACAGATTTAAAAAAAAATAAACGTATTGAAAAACTCAATCAACTAAATTATCCAACTGATAATGCCTAAATTATCAATTTCTATTGCATACTGATATCCCGGATTCCAAAATGAAGGAGAAATCAAGAAAGGAAACAAAATTGCTAAAATTTAATATAATAAATTTAATATTTAATACAATAAAACCGTCATACATTTTTCTAGATAAAACAAGTCTCGTTTTAATGTCATGAAAAATAATAAAATTCATTCAATAAAATATTCGCACTGCTTTTTAATATATAAAAAGTAACTGAGTCGTCACTAAGTTCAACACAATAATTTTATAAATTGAAATATCATTAAATAAATAAATTCAATATAAATTAAAATTCCACTAACATTATTAAATGATGTTAAGATGTAACTGAAAACCTATAAATTACTATTCTGTGATAAATTTATATCTTATTAGAGATTAACAGTTACAAAAGTGCATAAGAATCAAAGTTTTTTTTACTTGAATATTTATTATTAAAGAAATTATAATAATAATTAGTTTGAAAATTGCCTAATTATTGTGCTAATTTATTTCTAATTTATTAATTCATAATATTTCTGAAAAAAAGCATATAATTAACTTTTGAAACAAAAGTACTAGTAAATCAAAGGATTGATATTAAGGGGCTATACCAGTGTGAAACTTTGAAAAAATCGATATTTTTTTTTTGTCTTATTCGACAGTTTATACTTTTAAGAATATCCTGTGAAATTTTCAAGGCCTTATCTCTAATACTCTTCGAATGGCAGCCTTCTAAAGAGCAACCGCTCGCAGGTATCTGGTAAACTGCTCCATCTACTTTTTAAACGCGTTTTTCTCGAAATGACATTTTTTAAATTTGCTGCATCGTAACTAAAAGAGCATACATCCGATTGACTTCAAATTTGAACTGAGTACTCTTGAAAATATTCACCCTACAATGACGTAGGATTGACGTTTTTCGATTGGATGAAAATTGACGATTTGGCATTAAAAAAAGCGACCATATTTTTGACCAAAAAAAAAACTTTTTTTTGATAAGTAAGCCATTTTATTAAATTTTGATATTTTTCGAAAATTCTGCAACATTGTATAGAAATACCTTCTTGTTTAAAGACTTTTTTTTTTTGGTTTCAGCTACTCATTCGGCCGGAATCGTGGCAGCAGTAGAGGAACTTTTTTTTTTGGCGCCTCCGAAGACAGCGCAAAAGTCGCTCATTTTTCAATATTTTTTGATAAATCATGGAATATAGTTTCAATATTGCTTGATATGCTGTTATATTTTTAAAATATTTTATGAAGTATTTTTCTTTTAAAAAATTCCCGAAAACCACCCAAATTTCCAGCGTTCGCACTGGTATAGCCCCTTAAGATGGCTCGAGCGAATTTTCTAAAAAAAGTAGATTTAGCTGAAATTGAAATCATAAAAAAACTTGTTTTTTAAGGTATATGGCAAGTTTGAGGTTAATTGCCTTTCCTGTCTTTTCCTAAATTTTATGCTAAAATTCGAAAAACTAAAAATCCAAAATACCAGACTGTTCAATAAGTTTTGCGGTTCGATAAGAAAAACACAATTTTATGGTTTGAAATACACTTTATTATTCAGTATAGTCTCCCAGAACATCAATACACTTGTTCCAACGAGATTCCAATTTGTGAATTCCATCCCTGAAGTGAGAATATGGAAGGGCTGCAAAATACGCTTCCACATCTGTTATGACCTCATCATTTGATGAAAAACGCTTTCCACGCATGAATTTTTTTAGGTCTGGAAACAAATGGAAGTCGCTAGGGGCCAAATCCGGTAAATACGGTGGATGCTCCAACAATTCAAACTTTAATTCATGGATTTTAGCCATTGTCAAAATGCTCTTGTGACACGGTGCATTGTCCTGATGAAAAAGGATTTTTTTCTTCTGCAAACCGGGTCTTTTTTCACGAATTTTTTCCTTCAGCTGGTCTCAAAGGTTACAATAATAATCAGAATTTATTGTTTTACCAGTTTGCAAGTAATCCACAAACAAAATTCCTTTCGCATCCCAAAAAAACTGATGATAACACCTTCTTGGCCGATTTCTGGACACGAACTCGTTTCGGAGCCGAAAAACCAGGTTCACAACACTCTTTAGCCTTTTGTTTTGATTCAGGATCATAGTGGTGGACCCAAGTCTCATCCATAGTAATGAATCAACGCACAAAATCCACTTTATCTTTTCGAAAACGCTCTAAATGTTGCTGAGAAAGTCGCATTCGAATGTATTTTTGTTCCATTGTTAGCGAATGCGGCACCCATTCTGCACACAGCTCTCTGAAACCCAATACTTCAGTCAAAATATTGCTTACACTGCCCAATGAGATGCCTAGGGCTTCTACTAAATCTCTTTCAGTCACTCGACGATTTTCCAATATGATATCCTGTATTTTTTCTACGATTTCTGGTGTTGTTGCTGTTTTTGGACGTCCTTAACGTGGATCGTCTTCAAGGCTTGTACGACCACGTTTAAATTCAGCAACCCATCTTTCTAGTGTACTAATTGAAGGCGAAGAGTCCTTATACACTTTCAACATTCGCTCATAAATTTCCTTTGCTTTTAAACCTTCCAAAAATAAAAATTCAATCACTGCACGATACTTGATTTTTTCCATTGTAAAAAAATACCGTGACACGTCGATACTAAATGGCTTGTAAACAAAGAATGAATTGACAGATTGAAATAAAACTTCACATAAGTTCATATGAAGAGTGTACCAACATAACAAAAAAAAATTTAGGCTAGTAGCAACACCCTCTCTAATCGAACCGCAAAACTTATTGAACAGCCTGGTATGATGTCGGCTCTCAATATTAATATATTTGAAAAATACACATTCATACTAGTTGAACTTTAAAATTGTTTAACCTTAAAGCAATTATCTAATTAATTAGTAATAAAAAAAATTTGTAGAAATTTAATTTTAATACCCGAAACAGAGTTTTAGAATACAATTAAAAAAAAAAAAGTATTAAAATATAACACAAACTTGTTAGTAATACAGTAACTAGGAATTGCAATTAATATTTCAAATGATAAAATCGAATCATTTCGACGTCATTAATCTTGATAATAAATAAGGAATCATTTGACGGATCATTGTAAGGCGGTGTACTGATAAATAAATATCTTTTGCAATCCATATTTATAAGTAAATATGTTGTTATATTTATTTTAAACTTTTCACTCAATTAATTTTTTAAAATTTTATATTTCTTGATAAGTCTTGAATGAATTTACATTTAAATATTTTTAGAATATAAGTTAAAATATTTCGTATTTGTCTTTTTAAATTCCTATAGAATTACACATTTAATTGTTATTAATTCATAAACTACTTTCTTTAAACAAATACTTATTTGATGTCTACTATTTTTTATACAATTATTTATTATCATTAAAAATATTTTATCATTGTTTTATAGTTTTGACATTTTATTACTTTATTTTTAACTTTTATAGTTTTCATTTTATTCTATTATCGTTTTACAATCTTTATTTACTTCTATTATTAACTATAAATAATAATTTTTACCAAAAAATAACCTACAAAGTTCCAAGTTCTATATAAAACATTAAAAAAAAAAAATCTATTTTGGTGAAAATGTTTATTCTATAGGGTGATTCATTATGAGGTTTGGTTTTTAATCTCAAATAAAAGGCATAAAGTTGAATTCTATAGCAAAAATTTTATTGTGAGTCGAAAGAACAATCTATGACATTTACTTTTTAATAATTATCTCATTTAAATGTTGACCGCGACTACGCCCTAAATGGTCCATCCTGAGGGTCCAATTTTGGACGACGCGTTCCAGCATAGCGACCGATATCTCGCGAATGACACGAGTAATGTTGGCCTGCAAAGCGTCGATTAAAGCTGGCTTATCCCTTGTAACGCCACTGGGGATCAGGGTGGCGTACAAATGTAAAGGGGGGGGGGAGAGCGGGTGGCTTGCTAGTGCAAGTTAAACGACTGATTAAAATGACACACGGACAAATACTTTTATTAAAACTAAAATTGCTGAATACAAGAAATTATCGCGTTTTCACGCGAGCCCAGGGCGCCAGCTACACTAGTGTAGCGCGGTTTCTTGCGCGGCTAACTCACGTTTAGAGCGGTCGCGGGCGTACAGCCTACACTAACGGCCGAAAAATGGCGCGTAACTTGCGACGCGGTCGCACACACCAGCTGGGAAGGATACGGGGACGAGTCGGGGAAAACGTGCCTCCTGGCAGATGCCACTGCACCTTGGTACTCACCAGATACTCCAACACGCTCACGGATACTATACGGACGCTCGCTCGTTCGTTTTACAAAAGTTTATTAGTTCGCGACTGCTGGCTTCGATTATCCCGAACGGAGTGTCGACTGCTCGCTAATTGTGACTTTTCGCTAAAACGGACCCGAACGGAGTGAACGAGAAGCTTATCGCGTGGCACTTTCGCGAGCGCGGCTTTTTGATGATCGTCCTGCGCCGGCGCAACGTACGTGTAAAGTACGTTACGCGACGCAGCCACCGCGCGCGCTCAGCGCTGTCGGCAGTTGATATTACTGCTCGCCAGCAGCGCGCGTTGAGGTTATTCGCTCGCGAGTGCCAGTGTTGTTGTGTATTCCCTGGAGCGGCGAGAATCTACCTCAGATGTACGGAGGATCAAGGTAAGTCGACGCGTTCCATAGCTGGTAGGCGTCGACTAATTTGTCTATCTTCTTTCTGTTTCAGGTGCGGCCGTACTGCGGGTCAACAGCTGCGGCTCGGACGATGAGCGGTTGAGAAAGCTAAGCAGCGGTGTCGGTGACAGCTATAGCTTGCTTGCAGCGGCAACGAGGCAACACTATCAGACACCTCCAGGTGCGTATTTACTTGCACTCAAATGCTGTGCTTCTATGTTTTGCCTGCCTTCTAACCTCCTCTTTCGCTTTCCTATGATGTTGTGTGGCAGCTTGTACTTCCTTCCATGGTGCAGCTGCTACTATTATTTCCTTCCTTGTCTAATTACTGTCTGAGAGGTTGCAGGTACGTGGACCATTACAAGGACAGGAAGGAGCTTGGAGAGGAAGGAACCTTGCTGCAGTGTGTGCGAGCACTGCCTCAAATAGCCAGGGGCTCCTGAGACTAGCTCCTCGCTAGGCTTTTACTTGAGCTGGAAGCCCCTGTACCTGGGGAAGGTACAGTATGTACAGCCCTGCGTGGCTGTTAGTTAGGGTAAGCGTGGCAGTCCTGCGAGGCTGCCAAGATTTTAAAAGGGGGATACAGCAGGCTACGAGGAGGCGTACAGGCTGTGTATTAGCTTCCTCATGTGACTGGTGCAAAACACCACGTCACACCCTGAAGACTAGAGACTTCGTGTAACCCTAAAGAAAATAATCTAAAGGTGTGATATCACACGATCTAGGCGGCCAATTTACTGGTCCAAAACGTAAAATCAGGTTCTCACCAAAATGATTTCTCAATAAGTCTATTGTTTCTCTCGCTGTATGCGAAGTAGCGCCGTCTTGTTGAAACCAAAGTTCACCGATACCACGGGCTTTAATTTCAGGTAGCAAAAAACCCGTTATCATGGTGCGATCGCCATTGACGGTTACGTTCTGACCGGACATATTTTGAAAGAAATATAGACCGATGATTCCACCGGCCCATAAACCACACCAAACTGTGCCTTTCTGTGGCTTTAGTGGTAGCTGTTGAAGCTCTTCAGGTTGTTCATCAGCCCAAATACGGCAATTCTGCTTATTGACGTATCCATTGAGCCAAAAATGCGCGTCATCACTGAACAAAATTTCGCGATAAAACAGCGGATTTTCATTCAGCTGATTTAGAGCCCATTCACCAAAAACACGACGCAAACCTAAGTCGACCGGCTTCAATTCTTGCACAAGTTGAAGTTTGTATGCCTTAAAACCAAGATCTTTACGTAAAATATGTCAAGTTGTTGCGTACAACAAACCAAGCTGTTGAGAACGACGCCGAATTGATTCGTCTCGGTCTTCAGCCACACTTTCAGCTACAGCCACTATATTCTCTTCACTACGTGCTGGATGTGGTCTAATCGGTCGAGTATCATCCAATAATGTATACTGGGTTTAAAATTTTCGAAAGGTATTGGCTATAGTGGTTTCGGTAGGTCGACGATGCCCACCATAAGATGCTCTAAGAGCACGAAAAACATTTCTCACAGAACGCTGATTTTCGTAATATAGCTGAACAATTTGGATACGTTGTTGCGGTGTAAGTCTTTCCATAGTGATTTGTCAAACAATACTGAATAAAAATTACATTAAAGTTTGATAGGAGTCACGCGTGATCTGTCAAAAAAAGCCTATTGAAAATCAAACCTCATAATGAATCACCCTTTATTTGACCAGACCCATCTACATCCCAAATCCGGGGTCAATTTAGCTTATACACCGTCAACATTTTTAGTAAATTGCAAAAAATCGCTAAAAATGGCAAAAAGTTGCAGTTATGAGTAGAATATGAAAAAAATTTTATTGACTTAGATCAAGTATGTTTTTTATGTATTTTGATGCGCTGAATCCAAAAATAATAACAAAAATACAGCTTAAATAGTATTAGGTTATAACAATTATTGTAATTAAAAATTTGAATTAACCAGAAAAATAAAAATGTTCATTCATTAATTTAATGCTTGTTATTCAATTCCCGTCGATTAAAATTTTGAAAAAAAAAAAAAATAATTATAGACGATTACGTTAATTTGTTAGCATAAACTTTAAAAATTATTTCTGTTATTGACAAATAATAAAGTAACGCCATGACGTCCCACAATTATTGAAAACTACGGTAATTTTTCCATAGAATTTAACAGCAATTTTTACTCAAAATTCTTTTCCGTGTAAAGAATAGTGTAAAATACAAAAAATTTTCATTTTTTATGCTTTATAAAAGTACGACTTAATATTATAAGAATTTATAAAATTTTATATTAATTTTTGTAAAATTGTGTTTTCAATTTTTTTCGTACAGTTGTTTCGGTATTTATTAATAGATCGTTCTGAAAATAATACTGTCGTCATAGTTTTATATGATAAGAGTTTTGAGCAAGTTCCACGAAAATTAAATAAAAACTTTTAAAGTTATACTATCGACAGAAAAGTATACTATACGTATAAAATTAATTTTTTTATGCAGAAACTATTTTTGTATAAATATAAGTTAATTTCAGAAAGGTCCCGTTTTTGTAATAAGAATAATACGAGTTATGATCAAAAAGTAAGGTGACTTTTTGAATTTCGCGCGCTCTGTACACTCTAATTTCAAAAATTTTTTTTTTTTGTTATGTTGGTACACTCGTCACGATCATATGTTCACAGTTTCGACTATATAACATATGTTGTTTTTATGTGAGAGGCATAAAGGTTAGACTCGTGTTTGCGTGCTCGGCGATTTTTTGCTGCTGAAAATAATGGAGCAAAGAGTTTGTATTAATTTTTGTGTAAAAAATGGTATTAAGTGCTTAAAAACTCTTAAAATGTTGACAGTGGCGTACGGTGAGTCAACTCTGAGCAAAAAAAATGTTTATAAGTGGTATAAGTCATTCCAAGAGGGCCGAGAAAATGTTAACGATGAACCTCGTTCCGGACGCCCCAGCACGTCAAAAACCGACGAAAATGTTCAGAAAGTGAAAAAAATTGTGTTAAAATATCGTCGAATCACAATTGGAGAAGTAGTTGATGATCTTAACATATCGTTTGGCTCATGCCAATCGATTTTAACGAATGTTTTGGGTATGGCACGTGTGTCAGCGAAATTCTTGCGCAGACGTCATTACTAGTGAGTAGTTTTTTGGCCAAAAACAATACTACCATAATGCCTTAGCCACCGTATTCACCAGACTTGGCCCCCTGCGACTTTTTGCTCTTCCTAAAATTGAAAAGGCCCATGAAAGAACGAAGATTTGCGACGATTGAGGAGATTAAGGCTGCATCGCTAAAGGAGCTCAAGGCAATACCCAAAAGTACATTTCAGAAGTGTTTTGACGACTGGAAAAAGCGCTGGCATAAGTGCATTGTATCAGAGGGGGATTATTTTGAAGGGAATAACATAATTTTAGATGAATAAATGAATATTTTTTATAAAAAATGGAAAGTCACATTTTTTTATCATATCTCGTATAAGGCACCTCCGTGTAGCAGTCGTACCTAAAAAGTGCGTCAAAAATGTGGAAAAGCTGACATTATCAACTTATCAAAACACAAAACAATTTTAAGTTATTAGCTTTACTTACAGTATACTAACTTATACTTTCGAATAATTTTAACAAATATTTTATGTTTTTATAATTATTCAAAATAAATTATTAATAAATTTAAGTGATGTGTATAATTATTTTAAAAAGTCTTAAAAAGGGATAACAGTTTACTTGGTTTAAAATACTAAATTTTACAGCATCTAACATTATAAAAGTATTCTTTAATAAATTTTCTCGAATTATTGTTATATTAAATTACATAAAATTGTAAGATTTATAATTAAATATCTTAAAAAAGTAGATATTTATTCTCGACTATTTAAAAATATTTTGTTCGGTAATGTTTGAAGTTACATAATTTTATATAAGAGTTTTGAAAATTAAATTTACTTTTAAATATCATTTTAAATATTGCGTTCTTTAATTCAACTATTTAATTGTTTGTAATAATATTTTTCTTATTGTAACGTTGGTAGCGCTACTTTTTGACTGATTTTAGTCAATACTGCAATTTTTGCCGTTTTTGAGCCTAAGCAGTGAAGCTTATGGGCTCGGGTTGGCAGAGGATAATCGTGAGAGTTCTTAGGAGAGGTGTGTAGTGCGGGATTGAGCAGTTGCAAGAGCCTCTATTCCTAAATCGGAAGCAGGCTCGGGCCCTACTCTGGATGAGGACCTACCAAAGTGACTTAGGTTCAGAATAATCGGCCGCTTTTCGGCCAAAAACTCTGTTGGAGGATTGAGATAGATGTGGAGAAAAGAATATGTAAAGCAATTTTAAAATTAAAACTCACTCTCTTTATTGAAGGTATTAGGTAGTGGTGTCCAGTCCTCTCTCTCTTTCTCTCTCTCTCTCTCTTGCTGTGGTTGACTTCTCGTCGTCTTCTTCTTCTTATTTATAAAATTGAATAGTCTGTTTGGCGTAGCTGGTTTGTAGTGGCTTCCTAGTAATTTCCTTGTAGTTGCTTAAGATCTGCTCGTAGTGATAATACCTTGCTTGCTTGTAGTAGTATAACTTGTTCCTTAGTAATGTTCCTCGTAGTAATATTTCCGTAGTAATGTTTCCGTAGTAATATTTCCGTAATAATGTTTTGCGTAGTTCGTGGTCCGTAGTAATGCTTCCCCCGTAGTATTTTGCGTAGTACGTGGGTCCGTAGTAATGCTTCCCCCGTAGTATTTTGCGTAGTACGTGGGTCCTCGAGTGCTGCCTGAGGTCTGCTGCTTGGTGATCATTTGGTGCCGTATTTAACTGCGTTGGAGAAGCTACTCAGCAAATTCCTTCTTTGACCGGGAAATTCGGGGAGAGGCCGAGTTTTTCAGGCCCCCCTCTTCCGGGCGGCTTCTCGGTTAGAGAGAGAGAGAGAGAGTTAAAGAGAGAGATGAACCATTTTTACAGAGTTTTTACAATAAAATTATGTTAATGTAAATTGTATTTAAGGTTTAACGCGTATTACAACAGAACGAAGTTTTTCGTCGTATTTTACATAATTAGGTAAAGAATGAGTATTTAAATAATAGAGAAAAGATTGCTATGAGTGTTTTATTATTACAAAGGAAAAAATAATGATATTTTTAAATAGTCATTCTTTAAAAGTTATAATTTTTAATTAATGGACTGTTGTGGAGGAGTACTTGTTTTAAATTATTAAATAAATGATTGTAAATTTATATTGAAATTTCTATTATTAATAATAATTTTGATTACAAAATGTAATTATTAATACAATTTCTTTTTGTACAATTTGGTTTATAAAATAAAATTGCTGGTCGTGAACTATCATTCTATTCTAGTGAAATATTAATAATTAGGATCGTTGAATGGTTAATTTAAATTAATTATTTCTTTTAATTCATTTAATTAATTACTTATTTTTATCTTATTAATTATAAAAAAAAATTATTTTGAGTGTATTACAAGAATTCATGACATTCCAGGTGATTGCGCGATGTTCTAAATTACGCTATAAGAAAGACTACCTTGCGTGAATTTGTGTGTCCAATGTCAATGAAATTGGTATTGACTGATTTAGCGATTTTATTTTATTATGATGATATTTTATTATGACATGTGTGCGACTGAGTTTAATGAGAGCGGCTATTCAACTCTCGTTTTAATCTTAGGTTGAGTTTTCCAATGGTCTACGTCAGTGGAGAGTGCGTCGAGTAGGTTGTGGAGGGAATTGTTGTGTTAGTAGAGAACTTTTCGGCTGACAAAACACAAAAAAAACGGAGGTCATGTACCGACGTTAGAGACCCAAGTCTTATCCATAGTGATGAATCGACGCACAAAATCCACTTTATCCTTTCGAAAACGCTCTGAATGTTGCTGAGAAAGTCGCATTCGAATGTATTTTTGTTCCATTGTTAGCGAATGCGGCACCCACTGTGCACACAGCTTTCTGAAACCCAATACTTCAGTCAAAATATTGCTTACACTGCCCAATGAGATGCTCAGGGCTTCTACTAAATCTCTTTCAGTCACTCGACGATTTTCCAATACGATATCCTGTATTTTTTCTACGATTTCTGGTGTTGTTGCTGTTTTTGGACGTCCTCGACGTGGATCGTCTTCAAGGCTTGTACGACCACGTTTAAATTCAGCAACCCATCTTTCTACTGTACTAATTGAAGGCGAAGAGTCCTTATACACTTTCAACATTCGCTCATAAATTTCCTTTGCTTTTAAACCTTCCAAAAATAAAAATTCAATCACTGCACGATACTTGATTTTTTCTATTATAAAAAAATACTGTGACACATCAATACTAAATGGCTTGTAAACAAAGAATGAAGTGACAGATTGAAATGAAACTTCATATACGTTCATATGAAGAGTGTACCAACATAACAAAAAAAAATTTAGGCTAGTAGCAACACCCTCTCTTATCGAACCGCAAAACTTATTGAACAGCTTGGTACAATAAATTGAAATTTCATTCACACATGTATATTCACACGAAAATCGAAATTGTGAATAACTTTAGGATTTCAAAAATGGCTTTTATATCATATGAATACAATTTATAAATAATATTCTATGTTTTTGTATACAATTTTCAACATATTCATTCTTATGCAAATAAATACATAATTGTATATATTACAACGAAGCATATATTTATGCATAAATATTACATGTTTCAATTTAATAAATGATATCACTAATTTAGAAACAATTACATTGATTTGATTAATACTATGTGTTTATATACATTAAAGGCACCAAACACCTATAAAATATAAATACAGTTAACGAACGTTTATAAATTCTTAAGTTACAATCTTTACGCACACACCAATTCTAAAATTTTGTTAAATCATTTAAGTGAATTCAGAAATAAAAATTAACAGTCAAAAATTTTCTTATTATTAATTTTCTTTAATTAAGAAAAGACTACTATGTATTTTGACAGCAAAATTATAATTAAATTCTAGTTTGAATGACTTAATGCAATTAAATATTTACTTAGAAATATGGGTCAGATTCATTGGCACACTATCTCACGAAGGGTCCGTCAAGTATTTCATTATTTATTATAAAAATAAGGCCGTTGCAATGGTTTCATTATGTAATTTAAAACATTAATTGCAATTGCCATTTACTATAATAACTTTAAATTTTTATTAGATTTCAGTACATTCGCTTCGTTACTTTAAATTTGTACTATGAAATCATGTATTTCGAACGTTTTATATTGAAAATTTTTTAAAAAATTTTTTAGGGTGTACTTCCGAATAGCCCATACCTCCGATTAATCTGAATTTTGGTATATCTATATATTTCGACGTACTGATAACGAATATAACAGGCAAAATGGCCGCAAATTTTATTTTCAAGGTCAAACCTTTAGAAAACATCATTTCTCGACAGTTTTTCACGTTTATTTAGAAAAATATTGATTTGAAAGAAAAACGTTCCTCACAAAAGTTGTAGCCCATAAAAAGATTGATATTCTATGTTTCATACATTTTTCTTGTAGATTCAGTATTTTCTGGTAAAAATACGATAATGTCCTAAATCTTGTACATTTTGCCAACTACCGAAATTTATGCCCGTCTTTAAAGCCAGATAATTTAATGTTTAATAGCTCTATCAGCTATCGTTAAAAAAAAATGTGTTGATGAAAAAGAAAATACTTAGCAATATTATTTGATTTCACAACTTTCGAGAGTCAAACATGCTGATTTTAAATATTCTTTTTGATAAGTTACTCACAGGTGCCATACTAATATTCGATAAATTGATAATACATGAAGAGAGCACAGAAAAATATGTTTAAACGACAACCAATACTTTCCATAATTTTCTTTTTATTAAAAAGGTTGTATTTAGATTTCATAATTTGGGTAGAATATATATCAAATTATAAAATATTATATTAGATTTATTATAAAAAGTAATCTGTGAAGAATGATTGCACTATATGATGCATTAGTTGTATAGATAAAAGAAAATGAAATTCGAAAAAGTTGTAAAATTTTGTAGAATGTTATAAAATTAACGTTTGTTCTAAGGAAAGAATGTAAATATTTCGAGAAACTTTTGGCAATTGTTTTTTTTATAATTTTATTATTTTTATATTTTACAAAATGTTTGTGTAAAAACTTTATAAAAATAAGTTAAATTTTAAGAAATATAATTTTGATATAAATTTTATTATAAAAATAAGTTGAATTTAAAGTAATAGATAATAATCATGTACAAAATAACATTATAGTAATTAATAATAAAAATATTGATAAAATTAAATTTATATTTGTGTTGTTAATTGAAAGATTTAATTTATATTTGTGTTGTTGATGAAAAAATTTAATATAAATATACACAAATAGCTTCATTTAAAATTATTTTAAAATGTAGTATGTATGTATAATATATACACATGTGTATATACGTGCACATTTATTACAAATATACTATATATATAAATATTTTATTTTAGTATAGTTAGTATATACATATATACATATAAAGAGATGTTTAAATAATCGAAAAAAAAAATTTTTAATTATCTTAGCTCTATGATTTTGTATTAAATTAGACAAAATTCTACAAGACCTATAATATAGTTTATTAAATTTTGCCACTAACTTTATTAGAGAGTGAAAAATATTACATGTAAGAAATCCTTTAAAAGTTATTTATTTTAAACGCACATTTAATTTTTATGTTAAAAATATTTAATAATAAATAGATATCTACTGTATATATATATATATATTTTTTTTTTTAAGAATTATAAACACTTTTAAGTAAAAGTAAAACATTTTTAATTTTTAAATAGTATCAATACATATTTAATTTTTTTTAATACTATCAACACATTATATATATATATATATATATATATATATATATAGGTTCGTTAAAATCTTTAAAAAATATAACCTCTAAAATGCTATACAAAACAAATCAATACACAAATAACCACTAAAATAGTATATATACTAGGTTGTTCAAAAAGTTTTGAAAGCGGAAATGAAGATACTTTTTTTTATTGGTGAAATCACTTTTATTGCTCAGTATAATCTCCCATAAGTTCAATACACTTGGTCCAACGGTCTTCCAACTTGTTTATCCCATCATGGAAGTAAATTTCTGCGAGGCCTGCAAAATACTCCTCTACGACGGCTATAACCTCTTCGTTTGATGAAAAATGCTTCCCACGAAGGAATTTCTTGAGGTGTGGAAACAGCCAGAAGTAAGAGGGAGCTAAATCAGGCGAATAAGGTGGATGCTGCAACAATTCGTACTTTAATTCGGTTATTTTAGTGATGGTTTTTTGAGCTGTGTGAGCGGGTGCATTGTCTTGATGAAAAATGATTTTTTTCTTGTGCAAACCGGGTCTTTTTTCACTAATTTTTTCATCCAATTGGTCCAAAAGGTTACAATAATATTCAGAATTTATTGTTTTGCCAGTTTGGAGATAATCCACCAACAAAATCCCTTTTGCATCCCAAAAAACTGACGCTAACACCTTCTTCGCCGATTTCTGGACACGAACTCGCTTCGGTGCCGAAGTGCCTGGTTGACACCACTCTTTAGCCTCTTGTTTTGATTCAGGGTCATGATGGTAGACCCAAGTCTCATCCATAGTGATAAATCGACGCAAAAAATCCTTTTTATCCTTTCGAAAATGCTCCAAATGTTGCTCAAAAAGTCGCATTCGAACGTGTTTTTGTTCCATTGTGAGCGAATGCGGCACCCATTGTGCATAGAGCTTTCTGAAAACCAAAACTTCATTTAAAATATGACTCACACTGCCTAATGAGATGTGTCTAGGGCCTCTGCTAAATCTCTCTCGGTCAATCGACGATTTTCCAAAACCATATCCTGTACTTTTGCTATGAATGCTGGTGTCGATGCACTTTTTGGACGTCCTGAGCGTGGATCGTCTTCAACGCTTTTTCGACCATGTCTAAACTCTAAAACCCATCGATGCACAGTTGGAAATGAAGGAGCAGATTCCTTTAACACTTTCACCATTTTTGTATGAATTTCCGTTGCTGATAAACCTTCCAAAACAAAGAATTTTATCACTGCACGATATTCGGTTTTTCCATTGTAAAAAAAATACACTGACACGTCAACTTCAAATGGCTTGTAAACAAACAATGAATTGACAGAGTAGAATGAAACTTTGAGTATGTTTATATTAAAGATAAAATATTAAAATGGCGTAAAAATTTTGGTTCTTCTACTGCTCTATAGATGTCGCTATCAAAACTTTTTGAACAACCTAGTATATATATATATATATATATATATATATATATATATATATATATATATATATATATATATATATATATACACAAATAGCTTCATTTAAAATTATTTTAAAATATAGTATGTATGTATGTATAATATATATATATATATATATATATATATATATAAAACACATCGTTCAATAAGTCCCGAGACTAACCCAGAGATGGTGCTAGTAGTACCAAACTGGCCACGTTTCCATAGAGTGCGAACCTTTACATGAAACGTGTAAAAATTTCACGTCGATCGAATCACAGACCGTAGAGTTATCGAGGTTAGAGTAAAGTCACTTTGTAATTTGTTTGAAAAATGGAAAAAAGCGAGTTTCGCGTGTTGATAAAACATTGTTTTTTAATGGGTAAAAACACCGTAGAAGCCCAGCAATGGCTTGAAAAACATTACCCGGACTCCTCTCCATCCAAACCAACGATTTGTCGTTGGTATGCTGAGTTTAAACGTGGTCGTACGGACACAAACGATGCGGAACGTTCGGGTAGGCCATTGGAAGCCGTTACACAGGAAAATGTGAGTGAAGTGTTAAAAATTGTAATGAAAAATCGCAAAGTGAAGGTCCGTGAGATTGCAGAAATGACACAGATATCATCTGGAAGTGTATTTACAATCCTACATGAAAAATTGAGCATGAAAAAGGTTTTTTTTAAGTGGGTGCCGCGATTGCTTTCAGTGGAACAAAAACAGCAACGAGTCGACGATTCAGAGAGCTGTTTATCGCTATTTACTCGCAATAAAAAGGATTTCTTGCGTCGATACGTGATCATGGATGAAACATGGATACATCATTTCACTCCGTAGTCGAATCGGCAATCATCTGAGTGTCGCATGGCTGGCGAAAGCCGCCCAAAGCGTCCAAAAACGCAGCAGTCTGCTGGCAAAGTCATGGCGTCTGTTTTTTGGGATACACATGGCGTGATTTTTATTGACTACTTGGAAAAAGGTAAATCGATCAACAGTGATTATTATATTGACTTGTTGGTACGTTTGAAGGAGGAGATCGCAGCAAAACGACCGCACATGAAGAAGAAAAAAATCCTTTTTCACCAAGACAATGCACCATGCCACAAGTCCATGAAAACAATGGCAAAATTGAACGAATTGGGCTTTGATTTGCTTCCCCAGCCCCCGTATTCGCCAGATTTAGCCCCCAGCGACTACTGGCTCTTTGTTGATCTCAAAAAAATGCTCCAGGGAAAAAAATTTGGCTCGAATAAGGAGGTCATTGCCGAAACTGAAGCCTATTTTGAAGCAAAGGATAAATCCTTCTATAAACATGGTATAGAAATGTTGGAAAGGCGTTGGAAAGATTGTATCACTCTAAAAGGAGATTATATTGATGAATAAAAATGATTTTTGAAAAAAAATGTTGCTTTCGTTGTTAGTCTCGGGACTTATTGAACGATGTGTTATATATATATATATATGTATATATATATATATATATATATATATATATATATATATATATATATAATTTATTACAAATATACTATATATATAGATATATATATTTTATTTTAGTACAGTTAGTATATTATATATATACATATAAAGAGATGATGAGATAAAAACAAGAGATTGTCTTGTTCAGATTATCTTATCTTAATATGAATCTAGATATTAGACGAAATGCTTGAAGAGCGATTTGATGAAAATTTGGGGGCGCATATCGTATCTTCGTAACGAATGCACGAATTTTCATGCTTTTTTTTTTATTTGAAAGAACATAAAAAAATAGCGAAGTTGATATACTACATTTTATTAAATATTAAAATGTATGATTAAAAAAAATTTTTTAATTTTTTCATGCATTAATTTAATGTATAAATGAGTGCGCCAGGCGCCCGTGGTTAGTACCAATACTTACCACGGGGCGCGTCAGCGTCCGATGGTAGATATGGATACTAACTGCGGGCGCCTGGCGCATCCATTTATATATTAAATTGATGTATAAAAAAATGAAACTTATTTTTATAATAGATTTCAATAAATTTACTAAATATAACTTATCGCATCTGCTTTTTATTTTTCCGTTCTTTTAAATAAAAAAAGTACTCATATTCGTGCACTCGTTACAAAGATACGATATGCGCCCCTGGATTTTTTATCTCAAGATAATCTTAAGATAATTTGATCTAAACAATCTCTTGTTTCTTATTTATCTCATCAATTATTTTATATATATAATACTAAAATGAAGTATATATAGTTAGTTATGGTTATACAGCGTGTTCAAAAAGTCCCAGTACGGCTGAATAACTTAAAAAATAATAGTTCTGGAGAAAAATTTTCAATGCAAATTTTTTAAGAAATTTTCTTGGCTATCCGGCAGTGACCTTGGCTTCGACCTTAAATCGGACCTTCAAGATCATTTGAAGGTCAAAACGATTTTTTTAAACGGGAAACTCTATTTTCGACACCGGAAATTAATAGAGCGGAAAATTTTACGTTCGAATATGTCCTTGATCATCTTTAAAATTTGACCTCGAATGGACATGGTGAGGGTCAAATTCGGAAATAATGAAGCTATTCCAAAGGCGGTTACGGTAATGCGAAACAACAACGAATTAATTTTTATTACCTATGATTATCATCAGGTCGCTAATAAAAGTTAAGGCATTATTTTTTCGCATTACCGTAACCATCTTTAGAATAGCTCCATTATTTCCACATTTGACCTTCACCATGACCATTCAAGGTCAAATTTTAAAAATGATCAAGGACACATTCGAACGTAAAATTTTCCGCTTTATTCATTTCCGGTATCAAAAATAGGGGTTCCTATTTAAAAAAAATCATTTTGACCTTCAAATGACCTTGAAGGTCCGATTTAAGGTTAAAGCCAAAGTCACCGCCGGATAGCCAAAGAAATTTCTT
This sequence comes from Chalcis sispes, assembly GCA_949987625.1. Classification (NCBI taxonomy): domain Eukaryota; kingdom Metazoa; phylum Arthropoda; class Insecta; order Hymenoptera; family Chalcididae; genus Chalcis; species Chalcis sispes. Next base: position 24,847,215 of record OX465094.1, read on the forward strand.
AAATTTGTACTGAAAGTTTTTCTCCAGGACTATTATTTTTTAAGTTATTCAGCCGTACTCGAACTTTTTGAACACTCATGACTTGATTGTTGACAACATTCACTCTTGTGTGAAAGTAGCAGCTGAAAAACTGTTTAAAAAAGCCTGTACCGAGGAAAAAGAAGCGACTGCTGAAAACCAAAGTGATGAAATAGCGGCTTACATTGCAGCTGGAATGTTTAAAGAAGGTACAAAATCATTATTGTACTTTATGAGTGCATTAGGAGTTTTATTAGGCACCGCAGCTCATGCTTATGTCGACAAAGAGGACGCAGAGCGTGTGATGATCTCCGACGCACGAGCGCATGGGAGCACGCGAGAAGGAAGAATGGCTCGACGACAACACCAGCTGGACTTATTAAAAGCTAACGATGCTGCAGAAGGTCCCTCCTATGGCCCTGGAATAGATACCATGTAAGTTGAAGAAAAAAATTTTAACTATGTGTTGTGACGTGGTGTTTTGCACCAGTCACATGAGGAGGCCAAAGCATAGCTTGTGTGCCTCCTCGTAGCTGAAATAACCCCCATTTCCAATCTTGGCAGTCTCGCAGGACTGCCACGCATGATCCTAACTAACAGCCACGTAGGGCTGTACATACTGTACCTTCCCCAGGTACAGGGGCTTCCAGCTCAAGTAAAAGTTCTAGCGAGGAGCTAGTCTCAGGAGCCCTGGCTAGTCGAGGCAGTGCTCGCACACACTGCAGCAAGGTTCCTTCCTCTCCAAGCTCCTTCCTGTCCTTGTAGTGGTCCCCGTACCTGCAACCTCCCAGACGGTAATTAAATAAAGAAGAAAATAGTAGTAGCAGCTGCACCTTGGAAGGAAGTACAAGCTGCCACACAACATCAAAGGAAAGTGAAAGAGGAGGCTAGAAGGCAGGCAAAACACATAAGCACAGCATTTAAGTACAAGTAATTACGCACCTGGAGGTGTCTAATAGTGTTGCCTCGCTGCCGCTGCAAGCAGGCTATAGCTGTCACCGACACCGCTGCTTAGCTTTCTCAACCGCTCATCGTCCGAGCCGCAGCTGTTGACCCGCAGTACGGCCGCACCTGAAACAGAAAGAATATAGACAAATTAGTCGACGCCTACCAGCTATGGAACGCGTCGACTTACCTTGATCCTCCATACATTTGAGGTAGATTCTCGCCGCTCCAGGGAATACACAACAACACTGGCACTCGCGAGCGGATAACCTCAACGCGCGCTGCTGGCGAGCAGTAATATCAACTGCCGACAGCGCTGAGCGCGCGCGGCGGCTGCGTCGCGTAACGTACTTTACACGTACGTTGCGCCGGCGCCGAACGATCATCAAATAGCCGTGCTCGCGAAAGTGCCACGCAATAAGCTTCTCGTTCACTCCGTTCGGGATAACCATAGGCATTAGTCGCTAATTAAAATTTCGGTCGTCGTAAGCAATACGAACAAGCGAGCGTCCGAGTAGTAGTCGCGTGTGAAGAGAATATCTGGTAAGTGCACCAAGGTGCAGCAGCTGTTACCAGGAGGCATCCCTGCAACGAATCGTCCCCGTATCCTTCCCGGCTGCGTGTGTGCGACCGCGTCGCATGTTACGTGCCATTTTCGGCCGTTGTGTATGCTGTACGCCCGCGACCGCTCTAACCGTGAGTTAGCCGCGCAACGTATTTGCCGCGCGAGAAACCGCGCTACATGATTGTAGCTGGCGCCCTGGGCTCTCGTAAAAACGCGATAAATTATTGTATTTAGTAATCTTAGTTTAAATAAACGTATTTGTCCGTGTGTCATTGTAATCAGTCGTTTAACTTGCACTGGCAAGCAACCCGCTTCCTCCCCTTTTCATTTGTACGCCACCCTGATCCCCGTGGCGTTACAGTGTAAACTACTTCTGAAACTTTAAACGCGGTTTTCTCAAAACGGTATTTTCAAAGTCGGTGATCTCGATTTCTCAGAAATGGCCCAACCGATTAGTCTAAAAATTTTTACAAAATCTTCTTAGATATATTCCTCAGATATCGAACAAAGGAATAAGATTTAAAAAAATTATTACTATTTTTTTTTAACAATTTGGAGCAAAAATTTCAGTCAAAAACGAAAAATTTTTTTTAGACGCCATTTTGTCAAAAATCAAAATTTTTATTATTCCTTCGTTCAGTACTTGTATTAATCTATCCTCTAAAAGAATCCACCATATTTTTTGATTTCAGGTAATCTAAACTGCCGAAATAGAGATCACCGCCAAGCGCCTTTTTTCGGAGGTCGTTCGGGACATCATCTACAGGAGCGGTGTACATCATTATTTGTACATGATCGACACGCTATTGTATTCTTAAAAGTTGGCTCTATTTGAATTACCATCACTTGTAATTGATAAATAAGAACTGATTCTATAAAAAATTCATAAAAAAACGTTTTTTTTGAGCCTTGCAACTGCGTATAACCCCTTAAAAAAACATACAATGAAGAGTTTACTTACATTACTATTTAACCCTTTCAGCCCTGACTTTTTTAGAATAACGCAATTTTTGTCATATTCTATATTTAGGGGTTTTCGAAGTCGCTGATTACTAATCCGATGTCAGATTTTGAAAATTCGAAACTTATTTAAAAATTGACGACTTATTTAAAAATTGATCCAATTGGCCTGAAATTTGTCACTCAGAGGTTTTTGGGGTCGCAGATTACGAATCCGATGTCAGATTTTTAAAATTCAGAATGACGGATCAAATATGGCGGACGACCCATTTAGAAATTAGTTTTCTGATATTAGTTTTAAGTGGTCATTTTCTAGAGTGCAAGTAAACTTATTAAATTTTCGTCCACCATATTGGATCTTTCGTTTTTAATTTCAAAAAACTAACATCGGATTTGTAATCAGCGACCCGAAAACCTTCAAGTAATAAGTTTCAGGCCAAATGAATGAATTTTTAAAAAATCGTCCACTATATTCAATCCGCCATTTTTAATTTTGAAAATCTGACATTGAATTCATAATCAGCGACCCCGAAAACCCCTGAGTAACAAGTTTCGGGCTAATTGGATCGATTTTAAAAAAATTGTCCGCCATATTAGATCCGCCATTTAAAATTTTGAAAATTATGAAAATCTGACATCGGATTCGTAATCAGCGACCCCAAAAACCCCCGAGCGTTCATTTTTATGAGCCTAACTCCACGTAATTCGATAATTGGCATTTTTTTTTTTAATTTCTGCCAAAAACATTCATTTGTTTATATTGTTGTAACCACAAAACTGTTATTAATTGTTTGCACTATACATTTTTGTTGCAAAGTAGAATAAATTTGTGGATCGTTGGCGTTTGGAAATCAAAAAAATATTGATTTTTGACAAAGTTATGAACGTTTGAACGCAAAAGTGGTTTCGATCGAAACCACTGGGGCTGAAAGGGTTAAATACATACTTGGCGGACCCGTCATTAGGTAGTACATCGGTGAATAAATATCTTCTGCAATCAATGTTTGTAAATAAATATGCAATTGCATTGGTATTAGAATTTAATTACAGTTTCATTATTAAAACGCATAATGATAAATATAAAAATATGGAAAGTCTTTGACTACAATTGTTTTAAATAATTTACACGCATTGGTATATAATTTATAATTATTTTTTTTATAAAATTGTATTTAAATAATATAACTTAGGTATTCCAAATAAAAATTTTGTTAAAAATTTTTGTCAATTAAATTAATTTTGTTTCTGAGTTTTATAAAATACTAAAAAAAAATTTTAAAATTGGAATATGTCACTGTCAAAACTCTTTAATACAGTAACAAAGAATTTTTTTTTAATGTTTTCATATGCGAATGGTAAAATGTTTTTCTCATTGATTTATTTTTAATGATTTTATTTAAATTTTATTTACAATATTAGAAACAAAAATTTTTATGATGTTTTTGTTTGTGAATTATTAAGTATAATCACCAAGTTGTTTCATTACGATTATGGTTTGAGAGGCAAAATGTGCGTTAAAAGCGTTTACCTTGGACTACCTAACGACGGGTCCGCCAAGTATTTATTTAAATAGTAATGTATGTAAACTCTTTATTGTATGTTTCTTTAATGCAAACTCAACATCTACATATATATATTAATTATTTATCAGCTATCAATATAATTATTGATAAGTTGCATAGACTTTTTGTCTAAATATGTTTTTAGTAAATGAAATAGCTTATCTATAGTAAATGTATTACATACATCAATTTTTCGATCTAAAGAAAAAGCAAATCGAAATACTTGACAATTTTTTTTATAGATTTCACAACCTTCTTTAGCTGAAATTTGAATTTTGGTAATGGTAAAATTTCATTACTTTGCTTCACTTACATTAGAAATTATTGCAAATAAATAGTAAATAGATTATTTAATTAATTATAATTAAAATTCGGAAGCCAAATCATATAAATAAAGTTACGTAATACACGGTAAAATGTGCAAAATGTGAAACAAAGAAAACAAATACTTGACAATTTTTTTGATTTGACAACTTTCTGTAGGTGAAATTATAAAATTATACATAAAGCTCTAAAAATAAATTCACTAAGAAGCCATAATTTTATCATCAATTAAGGAAAAATGTAAAATATAAGTTTTTATAAATCCAAGCGATCTGTGAAACTGTATTCGTCAAAATAATAACTGTATTATTTAAACATTTATTATGAAATCTACTTTTTACAAAAAATGTTACGACATTAAGTTTGTAAATATACAATTAATTAATAAAAGATGAAATAGTACAAATATGTAAAAAATAAAAAGCAGTTTTAAAAATATGGCCATATTAAAATTATACAAATTTTTTATCTATAAATTGAATGTTTGAAAAATTGAAAAATAATGTTTTTAAAATGAGATACAAAATAACTTCTACTTGCCAACATTCTACCTTTTGTAAAAGGTTTTTTTTTAAGAGATTTCATTACTTTCGAAGAGCCTGTAAAACGTAACTAAAATATTATGTTGTTCTAAAAGTGAAAGAAGGTATTTCATTATATCTATATATTTTGAATAATATATATTTTGATAAATTAAATAATCTTTTATTTTTGAACAAATAATATTTTTGATAAAACATAAAAATATTCACTTGCAAATTTTCTTATTGTAATATGTTTTTTCTTTCATGTATTACTTCTTTTTTTAATAATTATAATAAAATTTTTAAATTATAACTCAAATGAACGTGTTAGAGATATTTATAATACCTTTCCATAAAATTTTTATTATGCTTTATTTTTAAAATGAACCGATTAAAAATTTAAAATTAAATTTAGTTATACACTCTGATAAAAAAGTATCCGGAAATTCTCATTTAAATTGCCCGCGTTGAGTATTTTTAAGTATTTGAAGTTTCTGTATGTTGGTAGGACTGTCCGTAATTACTATGCCAAACATGAGTGCGGTCTGTCAACTAGTTTGTTTACGACAGCTGTTGAAACCAGTCGACCTCAGTGGTAGTCTGCGAATGTTACAATGGAAAAAAATATTGAACAAAGAGTTTGTCTCCAATTTTGTGTTTTGAACGAAATTTCGTGTGCTGACTCGTTGCGAATGCTGGAAAAGGCTTATGGAGACTCTGTTTTATCAAAAACCCAAGTGTACGAATAGTACAAAGCCTTTAAAAACGGTCGGGAGATCGTCGAAGATTTGCCTCGTTCAGGACGACCGTCGACCTCTTCAACCAACGATAACGTCGAAAAAATCAAGGAAATTGTGCTCGAAAATCGTCATGCCAGTGTTAGAGAGATAGCTCGTGATCTCAACATCTCTCGTTAAACCGCTCGTTTGATTTTGGTGAGCCAATTGGGCATGCAGCGCGTCGCCGCTCGGCTCGTTCCGTTAGAGCTGAATTTTCTTGAAAAACAGTACCGGATGCAGGTAGCTGCAGACATGCTGGATTGTGCGAATTCTGATCCCACGTTCATGGGACGGATCATAACTGGTGACGAGCCATGGGTCTATGAATACGACACACGAACGAGCCAACAATCATCGGAATGGGTGGGAAAAAATGAGCCGAAACCGAAAAAACCTCGCAAAAGTCGTTCGAAAATCAAGACGATGCTTATTGTTTTCTTCGATATTCGTGGTGTCGTTCATCATGAATTCGTTTCGCAAGGTCAAACGGTCAATAAAGACTTCTATTTAACTGTTTTGAGACGTTTGCGTGAAAATATTCGCCGTAAACGGCCGGATTTGTGGCAAAACAATTCGTGGATTTTGCATGACGATAACGCACCATCTCATCGAGCCACGATTATTAACGATTTTAAGACCAAACACTCGATAAATACCATCGACCAGCCACCTTATTCGCCTGATCTAGCTTCATGTGACTTTTTTCTTTTCTCCAGACTGAAATTACCGCTCCGAGGAACCAGATTTGACTCCATAGACGCCATAAAAGAAAATTCGCAGAAGGAGCTGAAGGCCATCCCTGAAAGCGACTATAAAAAATGTTTCCATGATTGGAAAAAACGTTGGCACATGTGTATCGCTTCAAATGGAGCATATTTTGAAGGAGATTCAATAAATATTGAAGAAGTTTAATGTTTTTGCGTTTTATTTCAAATTTCCGGATACTTTGTCAGAGTGTATAATTAAAAATAATTTAATTTTTAATTTAAATATATGCAGATATGAATTAGAATTCAGTTTTTATGATGATATATAATTAATTTAATATAATAATAATTAGAAATTTGATAAAAAATTTTCTTAATGAAAAATATTTTTTTTATTTATCATTTTTTGTAGATCTATGATGAATCTTTTTTTACTTTCAAACATATTTTATTAACTCGTTACGATTACAAATTTTTATTTATTAACTGTAGCCATTCTCTTATTCTGAGAATAAAGTTTGAAAATTTCCAAAAATATTTCTTTATGTAAGATTGTGCAAATTAGAATTCTTTTACAAAAACGACCTTAAGATCAAAAACATTTGTAAGTTTTTATACCCTATTTTCGGAATAAAAGAGTAGTTGAAATTAATGAATGAAAATTTGCAATCGTGACCTTAAATGGTTTATAGATTTCAAAATAAAAAAATGCTTCATGACAGATACATATACAAAATAATAAAAATAGTTTTTAAATAAAAAAATTTTAAATCAAATGTAGAATAAGAACATCTTTATATTTCTTATCAGTGACATTTAAACTTAACTTATAATGAAAGTACAAAATTCCTATGAATAGGGGAATCCCTTGTTTATCTATCTATTATGTACTTTAATATGTTGAGAAAATTATGTACTTTACTAATTGGAGATTATGAAAAGTTTTTTTATTCAAAGACTTCATCATGGCTACAGAACTACAAAGATGTATCAAGTTAATCCGTCAATTTAAATGTATTTTACTAATTCACATCCATGATAATGCAATTAAAAAGTTAAAAGTAGAATATAAAGATCAAATATTTTTTAAACGTTCATTAGACACCATAAATAATATTAATAATTTATTAAAGGCATTAGAAAAACGTAGTGTTTTACAAGATGATAATATAAGAATTTTTAAATGTATATATTACAGAAGTTTGTAAAAGATAAATCTTGAAGAATAAGAAAAAATTGAAGAAATAGAAATTAAATATTTAGATAAACCCAAATGTTTTGAGATAATGTTCAATTAGGTAAATTGATATTTAAAAAATATGCAAAAATATATATCTTAACTAAAATGTCACATGTTAAAAAATATTTGATTCGAAGGTCATAGAAATATATTTATCGAAACCTTGCCCAAACTGGAAAATTGAATAAATTCAGGCCTTAGACTCAACTAGACGAAGAAATTTAAAAGAAATGGTCGAAGAAATAATTTAAGAGCAAAAGTATAAATTAATACTTGAAAGTAAATTAAAAAAATTTTTGTAAGATTGAAATTTGTAATTTTATTCTAATATTTTACATAATAAAGTTATGCATCCATTTATGTTATTATATATTCAAGCTAAATATAAATTTATATAAAACTATTTTAGTATTAGGTTGCTGCAGATGAAATTTAGATTTCAGATTTAGTAATAAATTTTTAAATAGCTATAACTTTTTATAAAGACAATTTATTTAATCAAAATAGGTACCAATAGATGCAACACACTTTTCCCAACGAGATACAAGTACATTTATTCCAGTTTTGTAGAAGTCCGAGTTTCTGGTTCGAAGGAACTCCTCGAAGGCATTTTTGACAGCAGCTTCATTATTAAATCTTTTTTCTGTCAAAAAGTGATCCAAATGTTTAAAGAAATGGTAATCTGTTGGTGAGAGGTCTGGTGAATATGGAGGGTGAGGAAGAGTCTCATAGCACAACTCGTTTAATTTTTGGACCGTTGTTCTCTATACATGAGGTCGTGCGTTATCATGAAGCAGTATCACTCCATCCCTGTTGACAAGCCTAGATCGTTGGACTATCAATTTCTGATGCATTTCATCCAGTTGAGCACAGTATTTCTCAGCTGATTTGATATTGATGGTTTCGCCAGGTTGCAGGAACGAATAGTGGATAACTCCGGCTACAGACCACCAAACAGTTACCATTATTTTCTTTGGATGAAGGCTTGGTTTCGGCATGTGTCTTGGCGCTTCATCGGCATCTAGCCATTGGGCCGATCGGCGACGATTATCGTATAAAATCCACTTTTCATCGCAGGTCACAATTCGGTGCAAGAACGGTTCCTTTTTGTTGCGGGAGAGAAGAGAACTTGAAACCTCTATTCGACACGTCATGTTTTGCTCGGTAAGATCATGCGGAACCCATTTGTCAAGCTTTTTCACTTTTCCAAGTTGTTCCAAGTGGCGGCAAACTGTCGAATTGTGAACGCCTAACTTCTCGGCAAGATCCCTTATGGTTTGGCGGGGGTCAGACTCCACTAATGCACGCAGCTCGTCGTTATCGATCGATGGTCCTGGGTGTCCACGTGGCTCATTTCCAAGGTCCATATCTCCGGATCGAAATTTTTCGAACCACCGCCGAGTGGTTCGTTCGCTAACTGTATCAGACCCAAATGCGCTGTTGATATTCCTCGTTGCTTCCGTTGCGTTGTGCTCTAATTTAAATTCGTATAGTAAAAGTAGCCGTTTTTGATTCACTTCCATGTTCACTTTCTCTTTTTGTTTTTACGATCGCTATGAAGTGCAAAACAGAAATGACTCCATAAACCAAGGTAGCAGTATTTATACTTCAATATGTCATATCATTTGCGCCGCCTTGTGCCAACATAATACACTAAAATTGCAGCCAACTTTATGTCATTGCTAGATCGGTGATTTCATCTGCAGCAACCTAATATATATATATATATATATATATGTGTGTGTATACAGGGTGGTCCGTTTTAATCTATCGGTCGAAATAACTTTAAAGGGAGATGGTTATATCAAAAAATGTTCAGACAAAAGTTTCAGGAGTTGAAGAGGGTCATCCAACGCTGACCTTGGCGTTAACCTTGAGGTCAAATTTGAAGATTATTTGAATGTCAAATCGCGAATTTTAAATGGAAATTCCAATTTTCTATTACAGATTCTGATTCTGCGTCGATAAAAATGAAAGTTTTGTCTCAAACATTTTTTTCGATGCGCGACAGATGGCGCTGTAATCGGCAGTTTTAATCTATCGATGCGAATATCTAAACCACTACGCATATGTAAAGGTAGAAAAGGAAAATTTGTTAATCTGGATAGAGGACATGCAATGTCACCACAATCGACTCCCCCCTCTAACCCCCCGTATGTAGCGGTCTCAACCTAAAAATCTGAAATGGATACCCCAATTTTATATTGCAGATTCTGATTCTGCGTCGAAAAATATGTAAATTTTGTTACGAACATTTTTTAGATTCGTGACAGATGTCGCTGTAATCAACAAAATTAAAAATGCGTACAAAAATCGTTACCGAATCAGAATTTATCGAGGAATACACATCGTGTTCTGCAAATTAGAAATATGTTGTCCCCAGGTAACGCTAAAAGTAGAATAAACGATTTCATGAAAATAGATTTTTTTAAACGTATTTATCCACAGAATTCTAATTTACAGAACACGATGTGTATTCCTCGAGAAATTCTAATTTGGTAACGATTTTTGTGCGCATTTTTAATTTTGTCGATTACAGCGACATCTGTCACGAATCTAAAAAATGTTCCAAACAAAATTTTCATATTCTTTGACGCAGAATCAGAATCTGCAATATAAAATTGGGATCCCCGTTTCAGACTTTTAAGTTGAAACCGCTCCATACGGGGGGGTTAGAGGGGAGACGGGAGTCGATTGTAGTGTCATTGTATGTCCCCTATCCAGATTAAAAAATTTTTCTTTTTTACCTTTTCATATACGTAATTGTTGAGATGTTCGCATCAATAGATTAAAACTGCTGATTACAGCGCCATCTGTCAAGCATCGAAAAAAATGTTCAAGACAAAACTTCCATATTTTTCGACGCAGAATCAGAATCTGTAATAGAAAATTGGGATTTCTATATAAAATTTGTGATTTGACCCTCAAATAACCATCAAATTTGACCTCAAGGTTAAAGCCAAGGTCAGCGTTCGACGACCCCTTTCAACTCCTACAACTTTTGTCTGAACATTTTTTGATATAACCATCTCCTTTTGAAGTTATTTCGACCGATAGATTAAAACGGACCACCCTGTGTATATATATATATATATATATATATATATATATATACATATATATATATATGTATAGCAACATTAATGATAATCAGCTATCGTTAAAAAAATGTATTGATAAAAAAAAATACTTAGCAATATTATTTGATTTAACAACTTTTGATAGTCTAAAATGATGATTTTAAATATTCTTTTTAATTTTTAGTATTTTGGATGTACGTGAAGAGTTGAATGAAAATTAACTTTTTTAAACTACATCTAAAATTTGCCATAATATTCCTTTTTTTTAAAGGTTGTATTTAGATTTAATAAATTTTGTACAAATAAAATAAAAATGAAAATTAATAAAACATTGATAATACATGAAGAGAGCACAGAAAAATATGCTCAAACGACAACCAATACTTACCATAATTTTCTTTTTATTAAAAAGATTGTTGTATACCGACCTTTTGAAGCGACACTATGTTGCTTTTACACCACAACATAATTTTAAACCTCGTCCTTTTTGTATCATTCGTATATTATTTTTTTCTAAGTTAATTAACTTCAATATTGTAAAATACTAAGATTTAAGTCCCATCGATCATTTTTAAAATCTAAATATTGTTTTCTTTTGTTATCTAGTAATTCCTGAATATTGGGAGATAATGACAAGTTTTTTGGTTATAATCTTGATGGTTATAATAAAGAAAGCAGTAGTTCATAGATAAAAGTGGCGTAATGTGAAAAATGATTTGCTATGGAATCACGTTTATTTTTACCTAGGCATTTTCTGATTGGTTCATGAGAAAAACCATACCTGACACTAGCCATAAACAGAGTAATTCGGTTAAAATTACTTTTTTTTATGAACAAACATGTAGATAACAATCTTTAGATTAACGTGTATTATTTTATTTTTTAGTTTATTTGATTTACTTAATGCAAAAAGCAACATCATTTATCTTTTTGATGGTTATATAAGGTCCTTTCCAGTTATTTTGTAATTTAGGTAATTTTTCTTTTCTTCTTTATGGATTGAAGAATCAAACTTTTTGGCCTTCGATAAAAATAACTGTACAAGATTCTTGATCATAATAATTTTTAGCTTTGACAGACTTTATCTTATACATGTGCATGTGTTTTCATATATGATTGTGAATTTTATCTATTTTATTATGAAGTTTTTAAAGATATTTTGATTGTACGACGGTCTGCTAAGTATTTCCTTATTCATTATCAAGGTGAATGACGTCGCAATCATTTGATTATTATATATTATTTTAAATATTAATAATAATTTTATTTACTATATTAATAGCAATTTCTTATTCTATTCCAATACTTTCTTTCTTTTTAAATTAATTTAAATTTTACAATACCCTGTTACTATATTACTTGCCAATTTTTTTTCAGAGTTTAGTACTTTCATTACTTTAAAGTTGTTCAACGTTAACAATCGTAAAGTCAAACTATTTTGCATAAAAGTTAAGAAGGGATAGGAATGACAACGAATCTCACACTTGCCATATGATTTTACCTTCTAAGATGTTTTTTTATAAGTTTTCAGCACTTTTTAAGAAATAATTATTTATATATTAATTTTGATAGTCTTAATGGGCCCAACATTAAAGCACTTAAAGCTACCGCCTATAATGCGCGTAAAGCTTCCATTTATGAAAAATGTTTAAAATTAATTTTTTTTTTATTATACATATTGATAAATATTATAAATTTTATTGATTTAGACTTATTACTTATATTATTTCTATGTAGACATATTATTTATATTAATTTTTCCAAATTACATATTTGTAATTTTTTTTTTATAATATAGATTAAATTAAAATTTTTCTCACTTATTAAACAATGATTATACGTTGCTCTTACAAATTCAACTGATTATACAAATTAATCGTTATTATTCATTCTCGTTTCAAATTTTTAGATAGACACATATTTAATTACTTTTTATTTATTATTTAATTATTCATTAACTGTTTTTTGTTATTTAATTATTAAATATTATTGAAAATATTTTATCTCAATCAATTTTTTTATCGCTTTAAATTTTTTACTTCGTTATTTTTTTTTAAATTTTCTAATTCTTGATAAGTTTCAAGTAAACTTATATTTAAAAATTTTCATGCAACAAATTAATCTCTTTTATTCATCCTTATTTCAAATTTCTTGATAAACACGCATTTAATCGTTAACAATTTTTTTATCACTCTGTTTTTTACCTAATATTTTTTTTTTATTTTATATTTTTTGATAAGTCAAATAAATTAACATTTAAATATTTTTAGAATATAAATTAAAATATTTTGAATTCGTCCTTTTTTTAAATTTCTATAGAAATACACATTTAATTGTTAACAATTCATTAATTACTTTTTTTAAACAAATATTTCTGTGATCTTTTTTCTTATACAATTATTAAATTGTTATAATCGCCTAGTAAGACTCTCGCGCAAACTCGTTCCAAACGGCAACCTTCCGCGCAACACATTTAATTGTGCCAGTAGTTTGCGTGCAACCGATAGGTGGCGTATCGCCTCCCGCTAGCGAAAAATCAATCTATAGAGCATATAGCTGATCACGATTTTAATTATCAACCGAAAGGCGGAATTTCATACTGCTGACTGGTATATGGTCAAGCTTCTCGCTTTTCGTCTTTTTTAATATTATCATTATTAAATTGCTTCTTGTATTATTCATGCAAGGGGAATATTTTGGTCTTAAGTGAATGGTTGCATCTATAGCTTGTTTGACTTAATCGTAAGCGTATATCGACACGTCGCTAGCGCTTAGGTTCGAAATCGGCGTGTGTGGGTGGGATGGTCATGTAGTAGTTTCTATCAGATAGCTTTAGCTAGACTTTCAATACATCATTTTAACAGTCGGAGACCCTTTCTTGGGGATTAGACCCTGCAGAGATCATTATAACACTATAAGGGCATCGAAGTCGTCCCTCCACTTCCCTTTCTTAACTGGGGCGCGCAGCTCCTGCCAGGATAAGCGGCCCTTCCTCGTCCAGACTCGCTCCAAAATTAAATGTGCAAAGGTTAAGGACTGTTCCTGCCCTTCACTGTGTTGGAAGCCACAGTGAGGACATCTTCACTTCGATATATACTAAAACGATATGACTATAGTATATGTAAAATATGTCATATTATTATCAATATTTTAATATACAATTTAACAAATTTTGTTTATATTGTATATTAAAATTTTTGAAAAGGAATTCATAAATTTGATTGTTAGAAGACAACATCAAATTTATAAGGATCTAAGTTTTAATAAATAGTATATTCTTACTTATTTTGGAAAGTTTCATTTTCAAAATCATGCAAATATATAATAATATTCATTGCGATACTATAGTAACATAAAATTAACAATAATTAATATTTCTTCTTTGTAAACTTGTAGAATTGTATTTTGAAAACAAGTTTTTGTAAAAATAATAAAAATAAAATTTGAGTTCTTCTAGTTTGTCTGTAAGAGCAGTCACATTTTCTTGATATATCTATTCGTGTAATTATTTTCTGGTTACAGTCATTGTATTCTAAAAAAATTTTTGCAAAAATTTTGATAAAATTTTTTTACGTCTTATTAAACTTCGACGTTTTTCGACCTATGAATTCGCGAAATTAATCTTTTCTTGGTTTGTTATTGTATTTTCGACAAAAATCAAGCTCGTCTTCGTCATAAAGACGAATTCATTTTATCATTGAATGAAATTCAATATTAGTAATTAGGCTTGCATGTCCTGCTAATACAGTAAAAAATTGTACTTGTTTTGAGGATACGTTCTTTAAAAGCAGTAAAAATACAATTTTTTGCATTCTATGCATTTTATAAAATTCTACTCCTTCAAACCTGTGCATTCGCCAAATTGATCTTTTACTGATCTTAGATATTGTCATTACGTCAGAATTTAAGCTCCATTCTGTCATCATGCTGACAAACACCATTTGATCCCATTGACTAAGTTACAATTTTTGTAGTTAAATTAAGAGTGAAATGGCCTACTAATATAGTCAAAATATGTACTTATTTTAAAAAACGTGTTTATACAAGCAGTGATAATGCAGTTAAAGAAATAATTACAAAATTTCAGAATTCTTCTAGTTCTCTGTAAGACTCTTCTACTTTTTTAGAATTGTTCGTCTTAACCGATCTTTTGCTGGTTTCAGGTATTGTATTTTCGGCAAGATACAAATTCGTATCTGTACGTTTGACGCCATTGTCAAATGGGATGCAATATACGTAGTTATACTAAGAGTTGAATAACCTAGTAATATGGTTAAAAATAATATTCTAAGAAATTGTATCTATTAAAACCTCGAGGAAAAGATTTCAGAATTATTTTCCTTTCAGTATTATTACGCCTTTTACAAGGCTCTTATACTTCTTTTGACCCGTGCATACGCTAAATGATCTTTTGCTTATTTGAGATATTGTATTCTTGTTAGAATTTGAGGTCGATTCTGTTACAACGTTCATAAACCGTTCTCTCATCTTCAAAAGATACAATATTTATAATTAGACTAACATGTCCTGCTAATATAGTAAAAGAATTGTATTATAAAAGTGTTTTCATAAAAACAAAAATAAAATTTTCTGCATTCTTTGGTTCTAAAAATTTTTTTTATATTTTTGGACCTACATAAAATGGACAAGAATTTTACTTATTTTTAAAAAACGTTTCCATAAAAGCAGTTAAAATAGTGTTAAACAAAAATTTTTAAATTCTTCTAGCTCTCTATAAGACTTCTACTTTAGAACTTGATAATCTTCAAAATCAATCTTCTGCTAATTTTAGGTACTGTATTTTTGGCAAGATTAAAACTTGTATGTTATAATATTAATATGCCGTTTCATTCCGTCATCAAATAGGATTCAATATTTTTAGTTAGACTTAGAATTAAATGACTTAGTAAGATAGTTAAAACAGTACTTATTTTAATAATTCATTTATATAGAAGCCGGGAAAATAAAGTGCTAGTATTATGACTTTTAAGTCTTACTTTTTACAACTTCTGCTTACTTTTTACAACTTCTGCATTTGTGAAATTGATTTCAATTATTGCAATCATGTTAGACTTTAAGCTCCGTTCTATTATAATGACGAACCGTTCCATCCCATAATTGACTGAGATGCAATATTGGTATTTAAACTTTAATTTAAACTTAGTCTGGCATAATTGCAATAATTAAAAATTAATTTCGCGAATGCAAAAATTGAAGAAAGTAGACTCATAAAAGTCATAATAATTTTGGAACTATTTTCACGGTCTCCATATAAACGAATTATTAGGATAAGTACTATTTTTAACCGTCTTAGTAAGTCATTTAACTCTAAATCTAATTACAAATATTGCATTCCGTTTAATGATAAAATGAAACGATTCCTCAATATCATGACCAAATCGTACTTTAGAATTCTGGCAAAACTGTAGTAAATAAAATAAGGAAAAATTTAATTACGCCAATGTGTGTCGTGTGTCTAAAAAGTAGAAGAATCTTACAGAACACTAGAAGAGTTTCTTTCGTTCATGACTTAACCCTTTCGCTTCGAGCGCCGTATATATATGCGGCATCCACATACTTCCGGCGCGTACTTCCGTTCGGTGACATTTCGGCGGACTGGACTGCCGAAGCGAAAGGGTTGAATATTTGAATTCTGGCGAAGTTTCAATAACTCAAAGAAGTTATTGAACTCGAAGTTACAATAACTTGATTGCCACTTGTGCGTACCGAGGCGTGTGATTTAACTCTCATTAAGTAATTCTGTTTTACCTTGGGAGAATATCTACAGATACACCCTCAGTCTAGTAGGTGGCGCCTCAAGTTTCAACTTTCCTGCGCTGCCTCACGCTCGTGGTGGCGATATTTTCATCAATATCGCCTCCAAGCACGTGAAATACGTGCGCGCGGGTTCGTCCGCCTGCTAAAAGCGGCAGCTGGCCTCGTCCCTTAGCCTCTCCTGGACGTTGACTTTCGAACCCCAGCGCGCACGCGCTGCTTGGCAGAAAGAACGCCTCCCAACGTCTGCCATTTAAGCTTGTGGCAGCCATACCACTTTTTAGCTATGCCACCTACTAGCAGCAACGCGGGCAGCGACGCGGGCAGCGACGCGGGCAGCGACGCCATCTCTAGTTGCGCGAACGCGTCTGTGCTCTCCACGGAACGCGATGTTCCACCGACCGACAATCCTTCAAGTAACACGGGGCCTCGCCATCGCCGTGTGGCACCACACACACTGTTGCTCTGTGCGTTGGTGCTACTTTCCCCCCTCCTCCAGGCTCCATTAGGGCCGGATTTGGGGGATGGCATGTACGCAGAATCATCGCCTTCGCGAGGGCTGTTGTGAGTAGATACTATCTGTCAGCGAGAGGCCCCGTCGGACGGACCGCATCCGACCAAGCAGGATGAGCGCGGGGAAATTCCGCGCTAGAAGCCGAGAGGGCGAGCCGGGTCGAGGAAGCCTGGCGCGCTAAAGGGGAGCCACCCCGATGCTTCGTGTGCGGCCTGGAGGGCGTAAAAAGAAGCAAGAAATGCCCCAGGCTGCACGAGCATTGGAAATTTAAGGAGCCCTGGCAATGAAGAAGCCAGGGCCTCCCCCCTGTGATGTTGTAGGAGCCCTGGCAGAGAAGAGCCAGGGCTCCCTCCCTAGTCATGTAATGATAAGAGTAAAATAAAATAAGAATTTTTTTTTTTTTTTTTATAAAAGAAAAAGAAAGAAAAGACATCTCTATATCCTCTACCTTTAGCCTGAAATAGGCTTGGACTCCATACCCACTCGGGCCAGACCTCATCCGCCTTGCCCCATATCTCCGACCCCCTCGATTAGTTCATCGTAAGGTCCTCATTTCTCTTGGGCCCCTCTGTGTTCCTCTAGTATCTCCGGCCGTGGGTTGATCTTCTCCACTACACCTGATGTATACTCATCGTTGGCCCCCGGTTCAGCGCCTTCTCCTTGTCCTTTTCCTCGGACAACGGTCCATCGGGGTCTTGGAAGTTCGCCTTCTGCCTGTCCGGTGCGTCTCGAGCCATTCTGAGGAGGTCTAACCTTTTCTCGAGTTCCAGTATTTCCTGCTCCCGTGCCATCTCTGTTGCGCGGGCACCCACGGAAGCGGATAGGGCCGCCATACCTTTTACCAGTTCGTCCTTCCTTTCTAGCGCCTCCGCATCTAGCCCAACTGACCGGTCCAGGTAGTGTTGCTGTATACTGGCAACTAATAAAAAACTAATAAAAAACTAATAAAAAACTAATAAACTAATAAAAAACTAATAAAAAACTAATAAAAAACTAATAAAAATTAGAAAATTAACAAACTTAGCCATTTTTGGTAAATTGAAGGTTTGAGTCTTATTTTATGGTGTTACAAAATTAATTTTTAGTAAGTTCACAAATTTCTATGTTAATGGGTTTACTAAGTAACATACAATAACTAGAATACACATACAGTTAATCTATGCATTATTTTTTCTCAATATAAAAGAAATATTGAAACTCATTCTACACCCTACTATTATTTGTTGAAAATTAACATATCTCCGGCTTTATAATTTTTATTAAATTTAAATAGCTCAGTCAAATACCTACAAATAAGATAACACCAGTAACAATTTATGGATAATTTATATTCTCAGGAAAGCAATAATCACTTTCACTAGAAAATATTACAATTAATTATACAAACATTAAAAAATTTATAATTTTTATTTTCACAAGCATTTATAAAACAAAATGTTGAAATTTTGCAAGTGCATTATTAAAAATAAAATTGTTTTAGCAATTAAATGGATTTATATGGACTTTTAAAAAAAATAATATAAAATTAACAGTTTTCTAAATTGTGAAGTAGGTTAGGCTAACTTTACTTTAGAGACTGTTTTTATTAATTCGTTAATTTCATAATACATAACATAGAAAAATTTACAAAATACAAAATGTAATCTAATTCAATAATTACCTTCATCGGTTATTCTCGAAGTTCATAATTTTATGATTAATGTTAATCAGATTTAATACTTTTCTGATTTTTTAATGTGAAAAAATGTTTACTAAGACTGCACTGAATAAAATTTATAATTTTCTGTTTACAATTATAATCATACATTTAACAAAAATTTCTACAGCAAGTTTTATTAAGTTCAATTATTTTTTAAATTATCTAATGTTATGTTATGTATAAACAATTTAAACAAAAATAAGATAATTTGAGAAAACATACTTATTTAGAAAAAACAGTAATTATTTTAAAAATAATTTAATATAAAATTAAATATTAAATTAAATATTAAATAAGCTAGTGATTCAAAAATTTACTACATTAAATATGAATATAATTAATTATTAATCTAATGAAAACTAAAAATTTAACCAAAGTATAAAAGAATATTGCTTTTGATTAATCAGATAAAGTTGAAAAAAAAGATGTTCATTTTTCTGATATTTATTACATGATATATAAGTATAATGAAAACATTATTTAAAATACTGTTTAAAAAATACTAACAATATTAATAGAAAATGATAAATAATTCAACAATTTAGTAATAAAAGGTTGAATACAAAAAAACAAATTAACACTGTCTGATATACTAGGTTGTTCAAAAAGTTTTGAAAGCGACATCTATAGAGCAGTAGAAGAACCAAAATTTTTACGCCATTTTAATATTTTATCTTTCATATAAACATACCCAAAGTTTCATTCCACTCTGTTTGTTTACAAGCCATTTGAAGTTGACGTGTCAGTGTATTTTTTTTACAATGGAAAAACCGAATATCGTGCAGTGATAAAATTCTTTGTTTTGGAAGGTTTATCAGCAACGGAAATTCATACAAAAATGGTGAAAGTGTTAAAGGAATCTGCTCCTTCATTTTCAACTGTGCATCGATGGGTTTTAGAGTTTAGACGTGGTCGAAAAAGCGTTGAAGACGATCCACGCTCAGGACGTCCAAAAAGTGCATCGACACCAGCATTCATAGCAAAAGTACAGGATATAGTTTTGGAAAATCGTCGATTGACCGAGAGAGATTTAGCAGAGGCCCTAGACACATCTCATTAGGCAGTGTGAGTCATATTTTAAATGAAGTTTTGGTTTTCAGAAAGCTCTATGCACAATGGGTGCCGCATTCGCTCACAATGGAACAAAAACACGTTCGAATGCGACTTTTTGAGCAACATTTGGAGCATTTTCGAAAGGATAAAAAGGATTTTTTGCGTCGATTTATCACTATGGATGAGACTTGGGTCTACCATCATGACCCTGAATCAAAACAAGAGGCTAAAGAGTGGTGTCAACCAGGCACTTCGGCACCGAAGCGAGTTCGTGTCCAGAAATCGGCGAAGAAGGTGTTAGCGTCAGTTTTTTGGGATGCAAAAGGGATTTTGTTGGTGGATTATCTCCAAACTGGCAAAACAATAAATTCTGAATATTATTGTAACCTTTTGGACCAATTGGATGAAAAAATTAGTGAAAAAAGACCCGGTTTGCACAAGAAAAAAATCATTTTTCATCAAGACAATGCACCCGCCACACAGCTCAAAAAACCATCACTAAAATAACCGAATTAAAGTACGAATTGTTGCAGCATCCACCTTATTCGCCTGATTTAGCTCCCTCTTACTTCTGGCTGTTTCCACACCTCAAGAAATTCCTTCGTGGGAAGCATTTTTCATCAAACGAAGAGGTTATAGCCGTCGTAGAGGAGTATTTTGCAGGCCTCGCAGAAATTTACTTCCATGATGGGATAAACAAGTTGGAAGACCGTTGGACCAAGTGTATTGAACTTATGGGAGATTATACTGAGCAATAAAAGTGATTTCACCAACAAAAAAAAGTATCTTCATTTCCGCTTTCAAAACTTTTTGAACAACCTAGTATATGTTATATATATATATATATATATATTTATATATATATATATATATATATATATATATATATATATATACATGTAATGCTAGTTTCTGGGACATATGTTTTCTGGGATGCCTCATGCCTATAATGCATTTTTCTGGGACTCCCAGAACAAATAGAAATACTTTTTTGGGACTCCTAGAACAAATAATATAATACTTTTCTGGGACTTTCAGAAAAATAGAAATATTTTTCTGAGAATCCCTGAAAAAATAATTTCATTTTCATGGACTTCAAAAAATTAATTATTTTATTATATAACTACGTGGATTCTATTAAGAAACGGTCGTAGATCAACTTACGTCATCGATTTGTTTTAGGTAATATATAATATTTTTTTTAATTACTAAACAGTATACAATATATTTAATAATATTTATTTAAATATAGGTTCTACAATGACATACTTATCAGTATATTTGTAATGATTTTTATTTTACGATGTTATTTACAATTTGTTATTGAAAATTAATGTGAATCCTTATTTTAACATCGTTCGAAGTACGTAACATTTAAATTAATACGAGTTGATTATCAATATTACATGTCTAATCCATGTAAAACGTATTCTATGCTTATATATAATATAGGATTAAATTATTAAAAAATAAGAAAACAAACGATGTCATATAAGAGGAATTTGAACCGCGTTATTTAATACTTACATAATTGCATTATTTTATAAGCAAATAAACGTTTTTAAATCACAGAAATTACCAAACCGGACTATTTGCCGATTGAAATGTAATTAAAGACATTATCAAAACCATTTTAACCACGAATTCTTTATCTATGAAAATTTATTTACGAAACGTATTAGTAACATTAGAAAATTATTTAAATATTAATTGTAAGTGATAACTACAGAAAATCAAGAAAAACCCTTGAATAAAAAATGGATTTTAGAAAGAATGATTGTGAAATAGAGACAAATAATTATATATATATATTTCTTATTCGATACGAATATTACATAGATTTTGGATAAGTTTCCGATTTTGTATTTTTTTAAGAAAATAGAAATTAAGTTAATTATAACTTATATACATTAACTACATTAGTAGAGAGCTTAAAAATATTTTAAAAATATATAAATATGTATGTGGTAGAAAGAAAAATGCGATGTCTATGAATTATCATTAATTTTTGATCTTTTATATAACAAAATTAAATGAAATACTTCTTAATACTTGATATATCATAAGGGATAATACATATAAAACGAAATACATTAAAATTATTTTTTAACTATACATTATTTGCCTTTTTAGTTATTTTCTCTTTTAGCGAATTCTGAAATTCGATTTCACTAATATAAAATTTAATATTTTTGCTATTTTAGTTAATTTTGCTTCTATAAATAATAATAATAAATTATATATAAAGTTGTTCATATCATACCATAATTTTACGTAATTAATGCTAGCTCAATTGTGTTATCTATCTTACATAATGTTTTTATTTTGTACTTCTTAAATAAAATAAAAACTAATAAGGAATTAATAGAATGAATAGCATATATTCGTAACTAATACACTTCAGTAATTTAATATTTTTAGATTTGGTTGTAATAATTAAATAATTAAATTATTGCCGATAATAAGATTTATTAATCATAATTTAAAAACGTTATAAGTTTACTTAAAGTATTTCTTATCAAATCAAGGTACCTGGTACTAATGCAAAGTTTATATAAATACTTCACATGTGTACTTATATATACGATATATACGAGTAAATATATGGATTGGGTATTTTGACGAACTTTTTTCTCACAAATTGGGTCTTTTGAGGAGTTTTGACCTTTTTGAGGAGCATTCTCAAAAGAAAAACGCAAAATTGGTCATTTTGAGATATCGTTAGTATATACATTGTTCATTTTGAGGATGGTCTTCAAAAGGACGTATGCATGTAAAATGGTCATTTTGAGGTATTTAATTTTTTAGTTAAGCGTAGTGTAGCGAACATGTGACCCCGATAGTAGCACCTTATCTGCTAAGCAGTTGGCAGCACAGCGCTGCCATGCTCTTATTCTATTTTACTTGAGGCAGATGCGTGCCGCCAATGAATGTAAAAGCAAATTTAAAAAGTAAATGTTTGCAAACTAAAAATTTTTCAAACTTTAATTGATGAATTAAATAATTTTTAATATTTTAATATTATTAAAAGTATATCATTATAAGTTGGAATATTTGATTTTATTGATTATTTTATATTTATAAAAAGCAGAAAAATTATTTTTAATAAAATAAAATATTAACTTTTTAAATAAGTAATGCTATTTACACAATTTGTTATTTAAGTATATTGAGTATTGATCATATTTTATAGCAAAAAATGTTTGATAATTACTTAAGTGTGTATGTAAACAGGTTTATTATTTAAAAAAAATTATTTCAAATTTTTCTCGACTCTCTCGACTTAGCATTTATTGATACAAAAGGTAACATTAAAGTTATAAAAAGATGTATAAATATATCTAAATACAACCTTTTTAATAAAAAGAAAATTATGGTAAGTATTGGTTGTCGTTTAAACATATTTTTCTGTGCTCTCTTCATGTATGATCAATTTATCGAATTAGTATGGCACCTGTGAGTAACTTATCAAAAAGAATATTTAAAATCAGTATTTTTGACTCTCGGAAGTTGTGAAATCAAATAATATTGCTAAGTATTTTCTTTTTTATCAACACATTTTTTTTAACGATAGCTGATCATCAATGTTGTTATATATAATATGCTAATAAATATCTACATGTAAATACAACGATCTTTTAAATACAAAAAAATTATCGTTTTCGTTGTTATTAAAACATATTAAAAAATATAATTAATAATTAATTTTCATACACATACTTTCAAATTTTCTTTGATTTTAAAATATTTTAGACTAAAGAAGGCAATAAAATATAATAATATTGCTAAATATCATCTTTCTTTTTATTAATGTATTTTTTGACCACTAACTGGTCATCATTTACTTATCGGATCAATAAAAAGTCATTACACAAATTTCTACGCACGAAAGTAGTGAAATCTATTCAATGTTGTTAAGTATTTCAATATTTGTGTCAAACACATTTATTTTATAATTTTAGTTAATACTAAAAAATATTATTTTATATTTTTTACAATTTTCTTTTGAAATGTTACTTTGATTTGAAATATCAAAGTATACAAAATATCAATGATGTGAAATGATTCTTTTTACTCTTACATTTATTTAGTTTTTATTTTGATTCAATTCAATAATTTACATATAATTTCATATTGTTTTCGTACGATAGTAGGAAGTTGCTTCGAATGAAACCACTGAAATCAAATAATTCTTTCAACTATATTTTTCTATATCTTTTATGCTTATATTCTTTTACAACTTATATATTTCATAAAAAGTTACTTGTTACATGTAATTAAAACCATACTTGCCGGACACTTGTAGAGACTAATGGTGGAGAATATAAATAATAAAATATATAGAATATAAAAAATAAATTTGTATATTGTAAATGTACTTGTATACATAGAAAGTATAGCTGAAAGTTTGGAATCTTATTATTCGTGATTCGTACGCAATCATGTTTCAGTTATAACATGAAAAAACTATTTCAGTATCTAACAATATATCTTGATTATATAAATTTCCACGAGCATTAACATTTACTTGTTTAAGTTTAAACATAGACAAACTATTACAGTATCTAAAAATATATGTTGATCACATAAATTACTGCGAGAATCACCATATACTCAACAAGCGTCCAGCAAGTATGGTGTTAATTACATGTAACAAGTAACTTTTTATGAAATATATGAGTTGTAAAAGAATATAGCATAAAAGATATAGAAAAATATAGTTAAAAGAATTATTTGATTTCAGTGGTTTTATTCGAAGCAACTTCCTACTATCGTACGAAAACAATATGAAATTATATGTAAATTATTGAATTGAATCAAAATAAAAACTAAATAAATGTAAGAGTAAAAAGAATCATTTCACATCATTGATATTTTGTATACTTTGATATTTAAATTCAAAGTAACATTTCAAAAGTAAATTGTAAAAAATATAAAATAATATTTTTTAGTATTAACTAAAATTATAAAATAAATGTGTTTGACACAAATATTGAAATACTTAACAACATTGAATAGATTTCACTACTTTCGTGCGTAGAAATTTGTGTAATGACTTTTTATTGATCCGATAAGTAAATGATGACCAGGTAGTGGTCAAAAAATACATTAATAAAAAGAAAGATGATATTTAGCAATATTATTATATTTTATTGCCTTCTTTAGTCTAAAATATTTTAAAATTAAAGAAAATTTGAAAGTATGTTAAATGAAAGTATGAAATTAATTGTTAATTATATTTTTTCATATGTTTTAATAACAACGAAAACGATAATTTTTTTGTATTTAAAAGATTGTTGTATTTACATGTAGATATTCATTAGCATATTATATATAACAACATTGATGATCAGCTATCGTTAAAAAAAAATGTGTTGATAAAAAAGAAAATACTTAGCAATATTATTTGATTTTACAACTTTCAAGAGTCAAAAATGCTGATTTTAAATATTCTTTTTGATGAGTTACTCACAGGTGCGATACTAATATTCGATAAATTGATAATACATGAAGAGAGCACAGAAAAATATGTTTAAACGACAACCAATACTTACCATAATTTTCTTTTTATTAAAAAGGTTGTATTTAGATTTCATAAATTGGGTATGATATATATAAAATTATAAAATATTATATTAGATTTATTATGAAAGTCATCTGTGAAGAATGATTGCACTATATGATGCATTAGTTGTATAGATAAAAGAAAATGAAATTTTAAAAAGTTGTAAAATTTTGTAGAATGTTATAAAATTAACGTTTGTTCTAAGAAAAGAATGTAAATATTTCGAGAAACTTTTGGCCGTTGTTTTTTTTTTATAATTTTATCATTTTTATATTTAACAAAATGTTTGTGTAAAAACTTTATAAAAATAAGTTAAATTTTAAGAAATATAATTTTGATATGAATTTTATTATAAAAATAAGTTGAATTTAAAGTAATAGATAATAATCATGTACAAATTTTTTTGTAATTTCATGTACAAAATAACATTTTATTAATTTATAGTAAAAATATTGATAAAATTGAATTTACATTTGTGTTATTAATTGAAAGATTTAATTTATATTCATGTTGTTGATAAAAAAATTTAATTTATATTCGTGTTGATACAAATTTATAAATATAAAAGAAATATAATTTTCATAAATTAAATACACGCAAATACCTGCAATATATTTTATATTACAAATTTATTTTCAAATTGTATTATATAATAAAATCAATTAATTATTTAATATAATACATAAATTATTTAATTAAAAAAAAAAAAAAAGTTTTGATCATATTGTTTTACAAATTTAAGTAAAAATAAGAATTTAATTTAAAAAATAATTTTAATTTATTGGAATTTAAAAATAAAATAATGATATTCTAATGAAATAAACATTAATTTACTTTTAGCAAGAACATAGAGAATTGGAAATGAATAGGTTCAAAATTGTAAATTTAGCGGCAAATAAGAAACAAGTGATTAAATATTTAATAAAATATATTTTTATAGCCAATTGTTTACATTAATTATTTATCATCACAACGAATCTTGATATAACATTAATAAGTTTGAATTTGTAGGAGTCAAATCGATCCATGTTTCAGTTTCCATGAAATTTATCAAAATATCTAATTTGTATATCTGACTATTTTCTTTTTTATTTTTATTTTTGAGTACAAAAGTTCATTTAACTATATCCAATGTGAATTCTAAAAAATATATTTATAAATAATGAAAAGAAATTAATTATTGAATTTTAGAAAAACTTTTTCTTACCATTACTCATTTAAAGTTTTAAATCTTTTTGATTAATTAAATAATCACACTTTTGTTAAACAAATAATTAATTGTATTTGATAAATTCTGAAACACTTCCAATCCAGAAAAGGCTGAAAAAAGTACAATAATAAATGTTCGTATACCATGCCATAGATAGAGATCATACAGTGCCAAAGTAAATGAAACAATATTTTGAAACTTTAGACTATTATGTATGATCATGAGCAAAAAATAGGTAGCAGAAAATATAAAAAAAAAAAATGATTGCGAAGCAAATACAAAGGAACCTAGTAAGGTGTAAAATATGACTTGCAATTGATGGTGCTATTAATATATTATTGATTAAAAACCCAAAAAAAAATTTTATTATAACTTTTTAGACGAATAATAAAAATAATACAATAAAATAATAAAAATTTATTAATATTATAGGTATAAACTTTTAATGAAATTAGAAAAATATATAAAATTACTTGAATTTTTTTCTAAGTGAATATTTAATAAATAAGCAGACTAATGAGTGAATTTTATAACTTTAGTAAACTAAATTTTATTTTTATAAATAAAAATAAATTCATAGTTATCTTCATTATTGAAAAGAAGTGCACTTACCCGATAACCATTGCTGTACATCTAAATAAAGCTAAATTAAGTTAACCACAACGTCTTTTTCTCTCTGTTGTAACACCAAATTCGACTCCTCTCTTTTGTAATATTTCACTTATTTCATCTAATAATTCAGTAGGAAAAGCACCATTAGCAACTCAAGTTGTGTAGGCTTTAACTACTGCAACAATTTCTCCAACAACTGTAGGTGAAAATCCAAGACCAGTACAAACTCCATCAATACAATCAAATACTTTACAATCAAATATAGTATAATATTATCAGCTCTAGCATTGACAACAGAACGACCAATTTTTAAAGATTGTTCTAAAGAAATATTCTTTCATGAAACCCAAGCGGAAATAATCACGTGTATATAAATGTTATTAACAAAAAGTAATTCTTCATAATGATTATTAGCTTTTATTAGGTAATATTAAAATCTTATAATGTGTGGATTTTAGACTCTAATAACAGTCAATAATGTATATTAATGTTTCGAAGTTTTTATCGTCATTTTATAAATTTAATAAATGTTTATAAGATTTTATTAGATTTTGATTTTTAGGAAATGTCCTTACAAACAAAGATGCAATAAATGCAAGGATATAAATAGTTATTAGCTTTTAGAACGGTTACATATTTTTTTTTCGTGTAAAAACCAAAAAGCTAATCATTATATAATGATTGTAAGTAGTTGATGAAACCTTTTAAAATACTATTTTAAAACCTTTATAAAAACTTAATTTAAGTATTTTATATATTTTAGAATTTTATTTTGTATTATGATTATACATATTTTTAACATACGCATTAATATTTAATCGTTTATTCGCATTGTCGCACATGTAAGGTAAAAGTACCAATAGAGTTACCAATAACGCGTCCTATAAGTGAAATATTGTTATGAAGATTAATTATATAAATTCAAATAATATATAATTGAATTAAACAAATATTTATAATAATCTTTAGAAAATGAATTAAATATTTACATATAATTAATCGTTATTGATAAATGTTTTGTATTTTAAAAAATTCATGCAAATAAAATCTCCTCTAAACTCATGAATTTTACATTTCTGCTACAATTTTGTCAGACTATTACTTCTTTTAAAACTCAGTATCTATTGATAAACATAATTACTTAAATTAATTTTTATTTATATTTTTTTAGTAATTATAACTTATAATATGTATTTCATCTATAATTTTTGCTTTTTATGACTGTTTTATATTTTTAATTACATATTCCTCTTTACGGGCTTCTACATTTTGGACGTCTATATAATGGAATATAAAATTTCGGCGCTCCACTTTTCGGCTCAGCTCATTCTTATGCGCTTGTAGGCGAAGTGAAATATACGAATACACAACGCTTTTGCACATTTGTTTTTTTTTAAATGAAAATACTTATCAGTGTATTTTAAAAAATTTTCATTAAAAAGTTTGAAAAATAAATAAAAATCATATTTAATTGTTAGAACGTTAAAAGTAAGTAAATTATAATTGACAATTTAATTTAGAAAACTAACCTAAAATTTTTAAACTTTAAAATATAACTAAAACTTTTCAGCTATAAAAATGACAAAAAAGCTTAAAAAAGCAGAAAACAAACGTAAAAAAATAAAAAATATATTTAAAAAAAAAGTTACAAACTCTAAGAAAAAAAAAATTGAAAAGTTATATTCTGAAGAAGCACTTCTAAAAGCAACACATGCAGTAATGCATAAAGGATACAGCTATGCAAAAGCTGCTTATGTTTATAAAGTGCCTCAAACAACACTTTTTAGAAAGTGTTGTGATCCTGAAAGAAATTGTAAAAAAGGTCCAGCAACAGTACTTTCTGTAAAGGAAGAAGAGGAAATAGCTAACTGGATTACCTACAGGGCAGATAGAGGATTTCCAATAACAAAGTTAAATTTATTAGATAGTATACAATATTTTCTAAATTCTTTAAAGAAGCAAACTTTATTGAAAGACAATAGACCAGGTCGACACTGGTATGAGAGATTTCTTAAGCGTCACCCTAATATAGCTTGTCGAGTACCTCAGCATGTAAGTGCAGTGCGAGTTTCTGTCACGCAAGAAGATTTAAAAGAATGGTTTAGTGAAGTTAAAGCATATTTATTAAATAAAAATTTAATAGACATTCATCCCTGTCGGGTATTTAATTGTGACGAAACAAGTATACAACTGTGTCCCAAAAGTGAAAAAGTATTAACTTCAAAAGGTGCAAGAGCAGTATACCAAGTAGTCGATGCATTTGAAAAAAAAAGCATTACTACACTATTTATGTATAATGCAGAAGGTATAAGAGCTCCACCAATGATTTTATATCCATATAAGGAAAAACTACCAAAAATAATTATTCAAAACTGCTCAAAAGGCTGGGGCATTGGAATGTCTGAAAGTGGGTGGATGACCATAGAAACTTTTTATGAGTATTTTACCAATGTATTTTATTAATGGCTGCTGCAAGAGAAGATTGAATTTCCAGTAATAGTTTATTTAGATGGTCATTCTTCTCATGTCACCGTTCCTTTAGTCTCTTTCTGTAGAGATAAACAAATTGAATTGATTTTATTATATCCAAATGCTACACACACATTGCAACCCCTCGATATAGCATTTTTCCATCCTTTCAAGGACGTTTGGAAAAAAACCGTTCCTAAATGGAAAACAAAAAATACAACATCGAAATTAAAAAAAGAGCAATTTGCTTTAGCATTAAAAATGGCTTTGGATTCTATGACAGAGGAGAAAAGAATAATACAAAGTGGATTCAGAGCTTCTGGACTAATGCCATTTAATGCTGATGTTGTGCAATATGATATTTAAATAAAAAAAAAAAAAAAAATAATAATGAAAATAATGAAC
Organism: Chalcis sispes; assembly: GCA_949987625.1. NCBI lineage: Eukaryota > Metazoa > Arthropoda > Insecta > Hymenoptera > Chalcididae > Chalcis > Chalcis sispes. The sequence continues at coordinate 24,877,222 of OX465094.1, forward strand.
CTATAGATAATGAAATTTTAGATTATAAAAATAAAGAAAATAAATCTTTTCTGAAAAACTTTGAAGATAGATTGCCAGTTCAATTACTACAAGAGTTCAAAGCAGCAGAGTCGAGTGGAGGTATATAGTCGAATAAAATAGAGCAGGAAGGATTATTTAAATTTTGGCTTGACATTAAGAATGCTAGTGGTATATTTAAATATTAATTATATGTATACATAAATTTTTACAATACTTTGCAACAAATATTTACATTTTTTTCATTAATATTTACAATTTTATGTATTAATCTTTATAATTTTTTACATTATCATTTCGAAATAATATTTAAATACAAGTGATATTCACAAATAATATTAACTTATTATATTTAGATGAAAATATTGTTAAGCCTAGAATTAAGAGTATTGAATATTTAGTAGATAAAATAGAAATAAGTGACAATCAATGTAAACGTAACAAACAAATAATCTTTGAAGATGATATAGTTATATATATATATATATATATATATATATATATACACACAGTGTGTCCCATGGAAAACGGAACTTTTTCAAAACATCGATTTATATTGGCGCCACCTATTAGTGGATGTTAGCAATGGAAAGGTACATTCTTAACTGACATCCTGTCAAAATTGTATGACATTTGGTTCAATGGAAACCAAAATATCGCGCTCAAAGTGACAGTGTGTTTGTGGCATCGGTCGAAAAATGAACTTCGAACAAAGAGCAAATATTAAGTTCTGTTTTAAACTCGGTAAATCCTTTACTGAGATGCATAATTTGCTGAAACAAGTTTATGGCGATAATTGTCTATCCCGTACCAGAGTGCATGAGTGGTATAAGCGGCTCCAGGAAGGTCGTGAAGACATTCAGGACGACGAACATCCAGGTCCTTCGAATACCGTGGTTACTCAAAGTAACATTGAAAAAGTGCATGAATTTATAAAAAATGAGCCAAAATCTTCATTGCGATACATGGAAATGGAATTGAATATGTCCAAAAATTTAATTCATCACATTTCGACCGATCATTTGAATCTACGGAAGGTGTGTGCACGCTTTGTTCCACACAAATTGACTGACTACGAAAAATTGCTCCGAATTCAACATTGTAAGGATTTGATTAGAGTCAAAAAAGGACCCAAACTTGAAATATTCAATTGTGACTGGTGACGAGACATGATGTTTTCAATATGATCCTAAAACCAAGCGTCAAAGTGCTGAATGGAAGCACCCAACCGAGCCCAATCCGAAAAAAAGTCGTCTTGAAAAGTCAAAAGTGAAGACAATGTTGATTTGTTTCTACGATTCGGAGGGTATTATTCATTGTGAATTCGTTCCACCTGGTCAAACGATTACTGCTGTGTTTTATCTTGGTGTTATGAAGCGTTTGCTCAGCCGTATTCGTCATGTGCGGCCACAATATCGTGAAAAAGGGAGCTGGCGTTTGTAGCATGATAATCCCCCGTCTCATCGATCGAACTTTATCACGGATTTTTTGATCAAAAATTCCATTTTAACCATCAACCATTCACCGTACTCGCCGGATTTGGCTCCGTGCGACTTCCACTTGTTCTCCAAATTGCACTTGCCTATGAAAGGAAAACGTTATGCCGACGTAGAGGCCATCCAAAGAGCGACGACCGACATACTAAAATCGATGGATAAAAATGATCTCAAAAACTCATGCGATATGTTAATTGATCGTGCAAAACGTTGTATTGATGCGGAAGGAGACTATTTTGAATAAAATAAATGAGATTTGCCGGAATATTGAGTTTTAGTCTTTATTTTGAAAAAGTTCCGTTTTCCATGGGACACACTGTGTATATATATATATACATACATACATACATTTATTACAAATATACTATATATATTTTATTTTAGTAGATATATATAAAGAGATGATGAGATAAAAACAAGAGATTATCTTGTGCAGATTATCTTATCTTATTATGAATCTAGATATTAGACGAAATGCTTGAAGAGCGATTTGATGAAAATTTGGGGGCGCATATCATATTTTCGTAACGAATGCACGAATGTTAATGCTTTTTTTTTATTTGAAAGAACATAAAAAAAAAGCAAAGGTGATTGATTACATTTTATTAAATATTAAAATGTATAATTAAAAAAAATTTTTTAATTTTTTCATGCATCAATTTAATGTATAAATGGGTGCGCCAGGCGCCCATGGTTAGTACCAATACTTACCACGGGGCGCTGACGCGCCCCTTGATATAATGTATATATTGATTGGTTCTTTTAAAGAACTTTCGATGCATAAAATACTCTTTTTAAGGAATTTTAGTCATTTTAAGGAACAGTCTCAAAGTGCCGATGGACCAAATGGTCAGTTTGAGGAGTTGTCCAAAAAGCAATTGGTCATTTTGAGATGGTTCCTCAAAATAGTAGTATGTATTTTGATTATTTTGAAGCTTCGGTATAAATATGATAAAATTGCAATCTATGGGAGCGATGGAAGTTAGCCATTTCATTTTAATAAGGCATATATATAATAATTTTGAAAAATAAAAATAAATTGTGTAATAAGGATTTTTAATTTTAGTAGAAAAAATAATAAAACTAATAAGTGGATAAAACTTGGCGCAGAAAGAGCTAATTAAAATACACTAACAGCTATTATTTTGTTGTGGTGCATAATGTTTTTAGTCAAGAAATGGAAAAAGCCCCAAAAATTCTCGAGACTAAAGTTAAAGTGTATTTTAAACAATCTAATTTTAAAATGCAATCTAATTTTGTTAGACGTCGCGGTTTAGAATGGGAAACTGATTTATATATTACATTAATTAGAAGTCTTTCAAAAAAGTCACATTTAAATATTGAAGTATTAAAAAATTGTTCTCCAGAAGAACTGAAAACTTTGACTAAAAATATTTATCCAAAATAAAGTAATACAAGAAAACAATATTTGGAAAGTGTCAAATATTTTTTTACGATTTATGCGGACTTAATCATCAAAGATTTGTCGAGTAAGTAGTAATTATACTTTGAATCTTATTGTAAAAGTAATGAATTTTTATACGTAGTATACGAGGGTCGTTTGAAAAGTCCGTGCAAAGTCCGAGAGATGGCACCACCAGCGCGTATCGAGGTCATGTTTAGTTAGTAGCATCTCTTGAATGAACACACACCAAGTTGCAACCATATTGGTCTATTTCTTTATGTGCCATAACCTTTCCGGCCGAAGGAACGGTCTTCGCCTTTTTTGGTGCAGATTCCCCCTTGGTAACCCTTAGTTTAGATTGTTGTTTGGTCTCAGGAGTATAGTAATGTATCCATGTTTCATCCACAGTGACGAAACGACGCTTAAAGTCCTCCAGATTTTTCTGGAACAGCTGCAAACCATCCTTGCAACACTTCACACGATTCCGTTTTTGGTCAAGCGTGAGCAATCGCGGCACCCATCGTGCGGATAGCTTTCTCATGTCCAAATGTTTATGCAAAATATTATGTACCCGTTCAGTCGAGATGCCCAAAGCACTAGCAATCTCACGCACCTTAACTCTTCTGTCATCCATTACCATATCATGGATTCGATCAATGATTTCTAGAGTCGTAACCTCCACAGGTCGTTCAGAACGTTCAGCGTCACTTGTGCCCATATGGTCAGTCCGAAAATTTTGAAACCACTTATAAACTGTTCTAATCGAAGGTGCAGAGTCACCATAATGTTTATCAAACTTCTCTTTAGTCTCCTGAGGCATTTTGCCTTGCATAAAGTAATGTTTAATCACCACACGAAATTCTTTTTCGTCCATTTCTTGAAAATCACTCGACTTCCTTGATTCACACGAATGCTAAACACAAAGAAATAGACCAGTATGGCTGCAACTTGGTGTGTGTTCATTCATGAGATGCTACTAACTAAACATGACCTCGATACGCGCCGGTGGTGCCATCTCTCGGACTTTGCACGGACTTTTCAAACGACCCTCGTATATTGGTTTCATCCTGTTAGATAAATATGAATAAATAGTTCGAAAGAAATAAAGACATAACTTATTTTCAGTTTTAACAATTAATTAATTGAATAAAACTTATAAAAATCTATAGAAAGACACATAAATCAGGGAGCGTAAATTTCATAACCTATATGCGATTTCTGCATCCGTCCTATTACTTTCTATGAAAATTTTTTAATCGGTACTTTATTAATACTACTTTTGCAGATTTAAAGCAAGGCGAGGAAATAATTGCACCAAAATTGAAGGAATGGTTTATTTACAAAGGAACACTAGTATCTGCAATGAAGAGTAAAGATATTCATTTACATGTTAAGTGGTTAGAATCGCCAAATAACGTTCTGCCAATAAATAGTGAAAAACTGATTTTAAGTAAAATTTATAATGGTCAAATATTTAAAAAGAGGATGATGATTAAATTAAATAATACATTAAAAGATACTTGAAATTTGTGAAGAATTTAAAAACGTTTTACAAGAAAAGAATGATTCAATTAGTAATAACGAAAATAGTTTATCTTGTAAAATTGTAGATTATCCTGTTTTCAATTCAAATGCAAAACAAATTAATAATACTCAATTAAGTGATTCTAATGAAAAAGAAAATATTAAACAGAAAAAAAATAATGAAAAGGAAAACAATAAATTCAAGAAACATTATAATAAAAAAAAAACAAATACAACAGTAAAATATCAATGTGGTAAAGTAAAATATAAAATTATTATTGTATTATTATTATATAACTGTATAATAACTTCATAATACGATTATTTAGGTGATCGACTTAATAAAAAACTTAGTGAATTGAATATTCTACATGAACTATTTGATGGTAAGAATAATACAAGCACTACACGTTGAAAAAATTAAAATTAATAGTTTGATTTTGTTTCATGAAATTTATTTTTTTTGAAGCGACGATTGTATTATTAATTCATTGTAATTTTATCATTCATTTATTTTATATGTAACATATTTACTTGATCCCATTTTCTATTTTCCTTGTAAATCAATCTTAGAATATTTTTTTATATTCTTCTTCAGATAATTCTGAACAGATAACACTTCTAAATAAATTAATTATATTAAATGTGGTGACTACACAAAATGAGGATTTGAATAAATTTATGACATATGGAAAAAATATTCCTATCAAAATAAAATGTAACATATTGGAAGTAATATACGATGATAAAATAAAACCATACTATTATTCAATGTTAGATCTTCTTATACCCTACAGATACCTGATTAAACGAAAAGTGCAGGAATTCAACGATTCACTTCATCATGCCAAGATTGATTTTAATGCCAAATTAAATGGTGCGTCAATGTTCGAAGATGCAGAAGCTGTGTTTTATGAAAGTAAGCAGCGTTTGATAATATTCAAAAAAAAAGATATATTTGTTTACCCAGTTGCAAGAATCCACGTGAAAATCCACATGGATTTGACGTGGAAATCTACACTGAAATCAGTCCAATAACACACTGTATGTGGATTTCCACGTAAATTTCCGCGTAGATTTTTACGTGGATTTCCGCGTAGATTACCACGTGGGTTTCAACGTGAAATCAGTGTAGAAATCTATGTGGAAATCAGTGTCGATATCTATGTGAAAATTAGTGTAGAAATGTACGTAGAAATAAGTGTAGAAACCCACACAGATCGAAAGGTTTTTAAAATGTTTTTAAAACGTTTCATAAAAAGATAACCTTTTTAAAAGCTTTCAAAAAATGTTTTTAAAATGAGTTTATGTCCGTTTTCAAACCCTTCAACAACGTTTTCTAGCTCCTTTTATAAACCTTTCGATACAAGTTTTGAAACATTTCTATAAAAGTTATAGAAATATTAAAAAAAACATTTTTGAAAATAGTTGATGAAACCTTTTAAAATACTTTTTTTAAATCTTTATAAAAACTTTAATTAAGTATTTATATATTTTAGAATTTTATTTTTTATTATGATTATACATATTTTTAACATACGCATTATATATTTAATCGTTTATTCGCATTGTCGCACATGTTAATTTACACATTATTTAACGGAAAAAGATGCAGAAAAATGTTTGACCTACGGTGGGATCGAACCCGGGTCCTTCGCATTATAAAGCAGACGTCCTAACCATTACACTATGCAACGCTTGTAGAACTAAGATTTAAATTTAAATCATAAGTTGCATGGCAATTCATATACACTTGTATTAATTTCACATTTAAAATTTATTCTATAGTGTAAAGTATTTTTTTAAATCAAGATGAAATTACAATTTAAATATATTAAATTTTTAATAATTTTAAAATACATTTATAAAGTTTTTATAAAGGTATAAAAAAAGTATTTTAAAAGGTTTCATCAACTACTTTCAAAAATGTTTTTTTAATATTCCTATAACTTTTATAGAAATGTTTTTAAAACTTGTATCGAAAGGTTTATAAAAGGAGCTAGAAAACGTTGTTGAAGGGTTTAAAAACGGACATAAACTCATTTTAAAAACATTTTTTGAAAGCTTTTAAAAAGGTTTTTATTCTTTCATAAAACGTTTTAAAAACATTTTAAAAACCTTTCGATCTGTGTGGGTTTCTACACTTATTTCTACGTACATTTCTACACTGATTTCCACATAGATATCGACACTGATTTCCACGTAGATTTCTACACTGATTTCCACGTAGATTTCTACACTGATTTCACGTTGAAACCCACGTGGTAATCTACGCAGAAATCCACGACGTAAAAATCTACGCGGAAATCCACGTAAAAATCTACGCGGAAATCTACAAGGAAATCCACATATAGTGTGTTATTGGACTGTTTTCAGTGTAGATTTCTATGTAAAAATCCACATGGATTTCCATGTGGATTTTCACGTGAATTCTTGCAACTGGGTATTTTCTTTCTAGCGAATTTTGAAATTCAGTATGTATGTTCAGAAAAAGATAGGCGGAGATTTCACAAATATAATATTTAATATTTATGCTATTTGAGTTAATTCTGCTTCTATAGACAATGATAATTAATTATTATAAAGTTGTTAACATCATACCATAATTTTACGTAATAAATGCCAGCTCAAATTTCTTATCTATCTTAAATAATGTTTCTATTTTTTATTTCTTTAAGAAAATAAAAACTAATAAGACATTGATAGAATTAGTAGCATATTTCTAACCAATACACTTCAGTAATTTAATATTTTTAGATTTAGTTGTAATTTTGTAATAATTAAATTACTGCTGATAATAAAATTTATTAATCATAATTTAAAAATTTTATAGATTTTCTTAAAGTATTGCTTACCAAATCAAGATACTTGATGCTAATGCACATTTTATATAAATACTTTACGTATTTAGACGAATATATGTATAAAAAGATTTGTAATATATACCTTACAAATAAACTTTAAATACAAATATTTAGTAGAAAAGAAAAAATGACACGTGTATAAATTTTTTTATTTATTTTTGATCTTTTTTATTACAAAACTAAATTAAACATTTTTCAAACATTGCTTTATATTATAAGAAATATAATACATATAAAACGAAGCACACGCTACGTTTTAATTAAACAATTAAACTTGTACATAAATATTTAAAACGTACATAATTAACTAGTCAATCCCTACTAGAACAACAAAAATACTTAAATTTGGTAATCAATTTAATAATTGCATGTCTCAGAGTTTCTTCGACTACTACTATATCGTAAAAATAACCAATTAAAACTTATTAAAACCGATTCAAAAGGTAATCGGTTTGAATCCGGTTTTTTAATCGGAAGATATCAAATTAAAACCAATATAATCGATTAAAAGTTATTTAGACCAATTATAAAATTATATCGGTTTTAATCGGATTTTATTAGTTATATTTTGCAATAAAAATATTATTTTATTTAAAAATAGAACTAATTAAATCCGATTAAAACCGATATAATTTTATAATTGGTCTAAATAAGTTTTAATCGATTATATTGGTTTTAATTTGATAACTTCCGATTAAAAAACCGGATTCAAACCGATTACCTTTTGAATCGGTTTTAATAAGTTTTAATCGGTTATTTTTAGGTAACACAAAATTTTCATTTTTATGATCAATTTTTCTAGAAAGTATAAATTGTTTTGATCTTTTATGTAACAAAATTAAATAAAACATTTTTCAAGCAATACTTTGTATTACTAAAAACAATATATAAAACGAAGTATTGGATTTTAATTAAGCAATAAACATTCATAAGTACTTAAAATTTACATTATTAAACTTTCAGTTGCTTTTCAAAAATAAATGTACATTTATAACCAACTCATTCATACTATTGCAACTGTACCTAGTATCTTTCAATAGGTTTATTATATATATATATATATATATTTCATATAAATATGAATTCTATAATAATTAAAAATATAATATCATTGCATGTTTGCTTTTGCAATAGCTACCTCAATCTGCAAAATCAACATTTTGCAATAAAAAAACTACCGAAAACATAAAAATATTTTTCTAGAAATTCCCTTATAAAAAAGTACTCAAATTTGACTATCTAATTAATTGTTGTACGGCAATAATTTAATAATCAAATTAAAAATTTTTTGAAATAGAGTTTCTTTGATTACCTCTATCGCATTACAAAACATTTTTTCATAATATTAGTTTTCTAGATTTTTAGTTTTTTTTGTACTTTTTTTTTGATTTTAACGAATTAAAATAATTAGAAAAGAAGGTCCTTATAACCTTTTCTGATCGACATTTAAGTATTTCGTATTTGGCTTGAACATTTCGAATTTCTTGTGCTGTTGGGTATCTAGCATCCTCGAAGCAGCGCTTTAGACCATTTCGAATAGCAACTAATTCCATATTTGACCAAGATTTTCTTTTTATTCTTTGCTCTAAAACAAAATAGCAGTCAAATATTAATATAATTTAAATAAAAACTATTAAATATCTACAAAAATTATGTGATTTGATTCTGGTTAAATAAAATAGCATTAGAGTAATTGATAGCATATATTATATCTTAATATATTTAAATTAATAAGGATGCGTATATAAGTAATCAATATAAAATAAATGCTATTTTAGAATTAATTTCTTTTAAATTATAATTATAAAAATAATATAAATCAACAAAATGGAATTTGAAAGAATATAACAACTAAGTGAACTTTAGTAGTGCAAAAAATATTAGTGCAATTATTAACCTTCAATATAGTTAATTTGACACTTTTTTACCTTGATAATTTCGAAGACGATGATTTTGTTTTGGTGTAATGGACAAGTTACTGCAAAATGAGTCAGATTGACTTTCAAATGAATCTTTTGAAATGTCTGTACTCTTATTGACCTCTTCAGATGCGATATACTTTCCAGACTATACACGATCTAACATCTTTGTTATTTTGACATCTTCTCCATCAATGTCCTGTTTGTAAAATTTTAAATGAACTTTTTTGGAGTGACCCATGTGTTTCGAAATTATGTCAATATTTTTGCCGTTATCTATAGTAGCGTTACACGTAGCCAGCTGTTTCCTTAACATTGTGCCTCTCATGGTTTTGTCATCAATTTCTTTAAATTTTAAAGAACATTCTTTGCTTAGCTTAGTCAAAATTTTGCTAACTTTTATATGCCTACTTTCTCTATCAGAACCACTTGGTAAGGCAAACAAAAATTCATTAGATTCATTAATAAATAGCGATCTATGTTCAAGTAATAACATTAAACATTCTTCATTTTCTTTAGATAAATAAAGCGATCCCTTGCCTTCAATCTTTTTACCATTGATATCAATTCTTGTATATTTAAGACGCTGATCCTGCTCTTTTTTTGACAGCATTTTAAAAAACTCATTTTCCGGATTTGCTTTTCTAGCATGTTGATAATCAATAAGCAGCGTTCGACCAATTTCGCCCACTCTTCGTCGATTATATATTAATATCAAAACAACTGTAGTTTGCATTATATTTAAATAGTGTATAAACTCTCTTTCACCTTGTTTGAAATGATTTAGACTTAAATTTCTTTTTAATTTTAAGAAGTTTTCAAATGTTAATATATCTTCAGTCGCAGGAAGTTTTGGTGCTTCTTGGTGTCTGTTTGCTTCTTTTCTGGAAAGAAAAGCTGTATAAGACACATTATTTTCAATTTCATCTACAAACACTCTTTCAAATGCAATTAAAAATTCAAGCTTTTCATTATCTTCCTTGATTGTGTATTCATTTTTAAGTATTTTAATACATTTTCGTAGAAGAATAGGCAAAGTTTCTGCATTATAGATAATATTAAATCTATTGCTATTTTGATCAAGTTCACAAACTAAATTAATAGCATCCTGTAATACCGGCCAATAAATTGGTCGAAAAACCATCGCCAAATCTGTTATATTGTTATTTAAACTTTTCAAAGCAATTGAAAGCTTTCCTAGTAGACGCATATGGCCCCTTATATATGGTTGTTGATCTTGATGTGAATGTCTTTTAATAAATTTGTTAGCATACAGAATAATCAATAAATCATATCTTGATGCATTACCAACGTCATCGTTTCTCAGCTTTGATAATATAATGTTTCTAACTTGTTCTGATGCTCGTGAGTGACATAATTCCATCACTTTTTTCGACGTAGATAAACATTGACGCATGTTCAAATTTGGTTCACTATTGTGCATTCTTCTTATGTGATTGCGTAAATTTGTACTCGACAAATAATCCAAACAGTATAGACATATCATTCTCTTTGGTAACTTTTCGTTATTACGTTTACTCATTGGAGCAGCAGTCGATTTTTCTTCACTATTAGAAGCTTCAATCGCATTTTGTAATTGAACTTCTAAATTCTCTGTATCCGTTGTTTTTTTCTTTATAGTAGATTGATTTTCTCTATTCAAGCTTTCATTCTCTTTCTCTTCATTTTTGTTAATTAAATTGCCATCTTCTTTAGAATTTTGTACAATATCGTCAGAAATTTGCTCGATTCTTGTGGTATCCGAAAGCCTGTGTTTATAATTTTTTTGATTTATGTTAATTTTTATGTTATTCGTCTTTTTTGTTCTTTCTCTACGAGCACAAATAATCACACAATCAGGATTCAAAATCCTATCAGTATTCCAGCGATCATTTCCTTTTAAACGAATTTCTGCCAATTTTTCTCTACGTAATTTACTCTTTGGTTTTAACAAAGATATTTGCAGTACTTCTTTTTCTTGTCTGTGGTTAGTGAATAAATGTTTATCTAAACGATTTTGTAAAGTTAAACAATATATACAAAAATTTTTTTTGTAGTACCATTTGCCTCCTTCTGATGATTTCGGAATTATTTGTTCAATAGGCATTGTTCGATATTTAGGGTTTTCGAAACAAACAGATGAAGCAAGTTTACCTTGCGATGACTTAGTCCCAATTGTTTTTTGAGGAATTTCCTGAATGTTATCAGTGTCAACATCTACATCAGAGTCACTGCTACTATATTCACTTTCACTAGGCAAATACTCTGATTCATCCTTGCTTTCTAAACTTTCATATGCTTCGCGGTTTTTTAATTGACAATTTTTATTTTTTAATAAATTTTTGGAGTTGCTATGTTTGCGATATTTATTAAATTTATATTTGTCCTTTAATTTTTGATATTTAGTAGATACTATTTTAGTTTCAGGACTACTAAAAGAATTACAAGCACGTTTCCTAGACTTAGATTTTACTTTACTCTTTTCCAAATTATGAACAATTAAAGAAGATTCACTACTCAAATCTCGAATTTCCCTTTGTCTATTCTTGTTTTCTGCAAAAAACTTTCTGAATTTAGTATCAATTATTTTACAAATTATAGTACTGCTAAAAATAATCATAGTAATATTTTTTTTTTTAATACAATTTTATTTATTAATATGTTTGCAAAAGTGAAACTATTTCTTAATACGTTTATATTCGCGAAATTGTAAAATAATTTTTAAAAAGTAATAGTTCTAAAATTTTGTTTTTATAAACACGTACAAAAAAAGAATACAAACATTATAATAAATTCATGAATTTCATTCATTACTAACCGTCACTTGGATGTTTTTCTACAAGGTATGATGACAAAAGAGACTCATAATTAATGGTACTGTTAAAGTGTGATTCTATATTCGTATATTTCTTAGAACCTGTAAAAAATTGATATGACTTCTACTGTAAGAAATACTATGAATTATTAGTAATTACAAATTGTATATATTCCACAAATAATTAAAGTTTGATATTTACAAAAAGGAAACAACCGATTAATATTGTTTAATTATAACGAAATATATTACGTGACACTGCAAAATTTATTTATATAAAATACGCTAGCTTATATAATTCTAAAAGAATTTTAATTTTTAAATTCGAAAAGCTAAAAACTAGTACAAATTTAAAATCATAACATTACATATTTATTCAATGTATATTGATAAAGCACTGCAAGAAATGTATTAAAAAATCTAAATTTTTATTTTAATTAATTATTCTACTCACTGATTAACGGAGGTGTATTAGTAATTTCATTTTCATATGTGTCAGTGATTATATTTTTAATTGGAGAAAATTCAATATGTTTAACATCATTCTTGGTCTTACAACGAACTATCTCTGATTTTGCATTTGTTTCAGAATCTACAAAATAAATTGAATTAGTTTGTAATAATAAATGGTGATATAAAAATTCAAGTGACTTTAGAATCATACTAAATAAATATAGCAAATTAATTATCAAAAAAATGACAATACTTTACAACATTTTTTTCATTTACCAAAAATAAGTGACGTTTCAGTTGCTTGTTTTTCGTCTGCCTTAGAATTTTCTCTTTCAAATATTAAGTCTTCAGAACTCTCTTGAGAAATGTCTGAATCTATATCAATAAAGAATCTGAAATCTAAAAAACATTGAACATTGAAATGAGGTAATGTATAGAAAAAAAATGAAGCTTTCAAGTCAGGATTTTAATGAAAAATTATTTGAAGTAAAATACAGAAGCAAGTAAAGCCAATACACTATTCAATATTTATAAACAGAATTAATCGTACTATGTTAACTGGTTCCGATCTCTTAATAATACTTTCCCAACTATTAATCAATAATCTGTTGTGATCAATGCTTATAAAAAATTAAAAAAATGAAATTTATATCAAATTAACTTACTTGTCGATGACTATTATAAGGCATAACTAATACTTTAGATTTGATAAATTTGTATGTACTTCAAGGTTTTACTATGTATTATCACTTAAGTACATTTCAGAGAATACATTATTAAAATGTATGGTAAATGTCTATTGTATATAACTTATTTCCTTCAATTTTTTATAAAGGCAATAAGATAAAAAAAAGTTAAAAAAAAATTCCTTTTTAACAAAATTATAACTAAAATTTTAAAATAGAAATTTTAAATTTCCGAAAGTTATTTTAAATATAAAAAATAAAACCAATTTCTAAAATAATACAATTAATTTTTTCACTATTCTTAACAAATGTTAATCAATAAATTAAGAATTTTCAACTTACTTATTACATACATCTTCACCTTCTTGGAATTCTATGTATGTTTGATAGATGGAAAAGATCAGGAATTTTATCAGGTATGCAAATATCTGTTAAAAGTTTTATATTCAGAAATGGTTTGCTCACATACTTGTTAATTTGAAACTTACCGAACTCATTTGTTGCATTATCATTTTTCTCAGGTGAATTCGAAAATAGAGATTTATTTTCTTCCAAATCATTTTGTTGCGTTTCTTCGGAATTACTTTTTAAATAATCGTTGCAAGTAGAATTTTGCGTTGGACATTCCATTGAGTTTCCCAGAATATCCACTTCTTCAAAAATGTTAGGTGAATCGTCTATTATATATTCTTTGCTATTATACTCCATAATAGATTAACGAAAAACTTGTTGGAAAACTAATTATTTCGGTGTCAATAAATATTTAAGGAAACAAAAAAGTATTAAGTTAAAAAAGACATAAAATAAATCATGATATTTGCATATTAATTTCCAGGTGGTTTTTTTAATTATTATCTTCATTTTTGAACAAAGAACAAATCTAACAATTATTAGTTAATTTTTTAAACTTTAATAGTCATTTGATCATAAAGCAGTTAATCAGATTTACTTAAATATCTCAAGCAAAGTTAAAAATTGCATTAGCTTTTATAAGAAACTTAACATTTAAATTTCTATTCTCAGATAGTGCCCATTTTATTCATAATTTTTAAAAATATATAAGACTAAATTTAAATGTTTGAATTAAAATGAAATTCAAAATAGTAAAAAAAACAATTTTCAATAAGTTATAACCTACTAAAAATAAAGAAAGTTATAGTTTATCAAATTATTAGAAAAAGTTTATGCATTTACATTCTAATTGTATACATTTTGATAATTATGAACATGAATTATATATATTATAAGACAATTTTAATAATATGTCAATAACATTATAAAACAGTTAAAACGATGAAAACAGATTATAATTAAAAAACTTGAAGACATCTATCCATACATTAGAATTATATTTTAATTTTTGCCACAATAAATTAAATAGATTTACTTAAATACTTCAAGCAAATCTCAAAAATACATTAGCTTCAATAACAAACTTAACGTTTACATTTTTATTCTCAGATTGTACCCATTTTATTTATAATTAATAAAAATTTGTAAAGCTTAATTGAATGTATACACTGTTTCAGCTTTTTTTTTCAATTTAACAAAATAATATGTTAATGTTTCTGTAGAACATAATTACTTTTGAAAAATAAAGAAAAAAGAATGAAGTGATTATTTGAAATTATATGAAATTCAAAATAGTAAAAAAACTAATTTTCAATCAGTCATAACTAGTTAAAAATAAAGAAAGTTACAGTTAATTATCCGATTATTTAAAATCATTTATGCATAAGCATTTTAATTCTATACATTTTAATAATTATGAACAATTATATATACTGTAAGACAATTTTAATACAATGTCAATAATATTACAAAGAAGTTAGAAAGATGAAAACAGATTATAATTAAAAAAACTTGAAGATATCTATACGTACATTGGAATAATATTTAAATTTTTGGCACAATAGGTTAAACAAATTTAGTTAAATATCACAAGTACAGTTCAAAATTGCATTGGCTTCAATAAGAAACTTTTAAATTTCTATTCTCAGATAGTGCCCATTTTATTCAGATTTAATAAAAATATATGAAGCTTAATTGAATGTATGCACTGTTTCAACTTTTTTTCTAATTTAACAAAACAATATATTAAAGTTTCTGTAGAACATAATAAAAAACTTAAAACGATGAAAACAGATTATAATTAAAAAACTTGAAGACATCTATACGTACATTAGAATTATATTTTAATTTTTGCCACAATAAATTAAACAGATTTACTTAAATACTTCAAGCAAATCTCAAAAATACATTAGCTTCAATAACAAACTTAACGTTTACATTTTTATTCTCAGATTGTACCCATTTTATTTATAATTAATAAAAATTTGTAAAGCTTAATTGAATGTATGCACTGTTTCAGCTTTTTTATTCAATTTAACAAAACAATATGTTAATGTTTCTGTAGAACATAATTACTTTTGAAAAATAAAGAAACAAGAATGAAGTGATTGTTTGAAATAAAACGCAATTCAAAATAGTCAAATAAACTAATTCTCAATAGGTTATAACCAACTAAAAATAAAGAAAATTATAGTTTATCAGATTATTAAAAAACATTTATGCATTTGCATTTTAATTCTATACATTTTAACAATTATGAATATGAATTATATATACTGCAAGACAATTATTAATTTAAATATAATGTCAATAATATAGTAAAAAAGTTAGAAATATTAAAACACGATTATAATTAAAAAATGCAAATATATCTATACATACATTGGGACAAATAACAAATTGTAAAATATTTTTAACTGTGCAATGAAAATACTATTATTTATAAATAGGAATATCTTAAAAAAATTTATTTACTAAAGCAGAATTGCATGTAAAAAACTAAGGCCTTTGATATATAATAATTATTCTTAGTTTTAGTAATTTTAACAGCATTTACATGAATAAATTATAGAAAACAGTCAATGACATTTAACATAAAGATCTAATATATTGCCGAAAAAAAGTTTTATCCAAGAAATTCATTGCATGATGCCAAATATTCTTAAAATAACAAGTAATAAAATAAATAATTTTAGAATATACATTAAATGTTCTTATTTTGCAGCACTTATTTTCCGATGATGAAGAATGAGAAAATAAGTTTCCGGTAGAATGAGTGCTTCATTAAGGTCATTTTACATTCTAGCATAAACTATAAGGTGAATTCACCTGAGCGAAAAGAGTATAAAAGTGATATCTCGTATGTTTCTGGTCCTATTACTGGTATAAATCGCTAGTTTCTGGGAAAGTAGAGGATATCCGAGAATTCTCAAACATATCTTTTTTTATCTTCTCGAAATTTTTTTATTGCAAAATATTGATTTTGGAGGCTGAGATAGGATATATGTATACTATAATTCTATTACCAAAGTAAGTGCGTAATAAAACTAAACTCTCAACTTTTATATACATTCATGTAATCCACTAATTAGGTAAAGACATACTAATAATAAATCTATTAAAAAATACTAAATATAATTACAATAGTATGAATCTGATAGTCGTTGTACATTCATTTTTGCAATAGATTTAATATTATTCATCCTTCACCCTACCTCAGTAAAATGGATATTTTGCAATAAAAAAGCTATTCAGAATATAAAAATAAAGATATGTTTTTGGCAATCCCCAAATACAATATAGATTTTACCAAAAACTTGCGATGTATACCTGTAGAAGGACGAGAAACATACGACTTTATCACTTTGATAATATTTTTTTGTTTAGATGAAATAACATGAAATTTCACAATACTATATTATATGACGACAAGATGTATATTTTATATTAACATATTTAAATTTATATTCATTGAGTAAAATTAAGATTTGATGAACAACTTTAAAACTAATTATTATTTGTGACAGAAAAATTAATCTAAATAGCATAAATATTAAAACATGTATTTGCGAAATCTCTGCCTATCTTTTTCTAAATATTGATAACATGTATATTCTAATTTTTAGAATTCGCTAAGAAAGACAATAACTAAAAGGGCAGAAAATATGTGATTGAAAAATAAAAGAATGTTTTCTTCTGTCATCTAATCAAAAATACTAAACATAAATCATATTTCACTAAGTTTTGTAAACGTTTTTTAAATGCTGTAAATTCTGGTCTCCCAGAAATATCAATATTAATTATTTTGTTGATTCTAGAAATAATAAAATTAAATTTCTGATCATCCCAAAAATGATAAAATTAAATTTCTGGTCATCCCAGAAATAATATAATTAAATTTGTGAGATGACCAGAAATAATATAATTTAATTTCTGGTCCTCCCAGAAATAGAAAATTTATTTTCTGGTCATCCCAGAAATATTATTGCTGTTTTTCTGGGACTTCCCAGAAATAATAAATTAATTTTCTGGTCATCCCAGAAAATAGCATTAAATCTAGAAGTCTTCTGGGACGTCCCAGAAAACATCAAATTTCCCAGAAACTTGCATTGTATACAAAAATTCGGCCCAGAAGCCTGCGTTGCATGTATATATATATATATATATATATATCTGTGTGTGTGTGTGTGTGTGTGAAATATAGAAATAATGTAATGTTAATGAAATTATCGTTTAAACTACTTATCAGAGTAATTAGAAAAACCAGTCATCTCTTGTAAATTATAGAAATGTGCAAATAAATAATTGTGTATTTGCTACTACTCGTCCTTTGTTAGGTTAAGTGAATAGAAAGTTGAGAATATTTAATAAAGTTAATATTACTTACCGTTTTGTTATATAAATAAAAAAATGCCTTGTTTCTTTGCTTCTTTTATTTCTTATTTGCCTTTCAAAAAAAGATGATACAATTTCACCATGCATTCACGTACAGTCTGTCAAGTAAGAGCGTGGTCGACTTCACCGACAGGTAATAGACGATTTCGCTTTAATTCTTTCGCGAGCCAATAGAGAAAAGCTTTGTCCTTGATGCATTGTCAACTAAGATTCAGTTGTCGTTGATCTTTTAAAACAGAATCACGTTAAACGCCATGAGTGCTAAGTACGCGTCGCGCTACGAGGCTGTGTTCCTTTGCATCCACCCGAAAGGTCCCAAAATGTCGCAATCAGCGGCTGTTAAATATATGAGAAAGTCGAAGGCATTTGTACAGAAGTGGATACAGCGATATAAAGTAGCTAAAAATGTCGATGATTTACCAGAACGTGGCTCGATAGGAAAAGTGAACAAAAAAGATGAAAAAAGAATAGTGAATCTGTTTTCGCGGAATCCTGCTTTAACACTGCGGCAAGGACAAGCAAAATTAATGGCAAAAGGTTTAGATATATTCTACGAAACTATCCGAACCCATCTTCGTACTCATCATCTGAAATGGCGCAACACAATGAAGAATCCTCTGTTGATTGAAAAACATGTGACAAAGCGACTCGCTTGGGCGCATGAGAATATTGATAGAGATTTTGAAAATGTCATTTTTACTAATGAATGTTCTATATGGGCACGTTCTGTCCTCACGCGAGCCTGGTCAACTTTCACCAATAGGCTTGTTCAGCGGACCGTAAAACATGGAATAAAGGTGCATCTTTGGGGCTGCTTCTCAAAGCAGGGATTCGGCACTTTGCACCTCTTTACTGACAACCTGAATGCCGAGAAAATGATAAAAATCTACAAAAAGGCCTTACTGCCATCTGCCAAACGATGGTTCATCACAAAAAATAAAGATTGGATTCTGCAGGAGGACAACGATCCTAAACACCGCAGCAAGCTCTGTACTCAGTGGAAGACTCAATCTGGCATCGTTACATTGGATTGGCCGTCGCAGTCGCCCGATGCAAACCCTATTGAAAATGTGTGGGCATATATTAAACGGAAGCTTCGTGGAAGACGCACATACACTTTGAAGCAGTTGTCTTACGAAATTCGTCGGATCTGGAGATCCTTGCCACTAGAATACGCCGTCAAATCGGTAGAAAGCATGCCTCGGAGATGCCAGGCAATTATCGACGCCGGTGGTGACTGGACACATTATTGACCGACTTGCATCATTGTTTGTAATGTGTACAATGTATATATAAATATGAAAGTTTTATCAAATAAATTTTGTTATAAATTAACACGACCACGCTCTTACTTGACAGACTGTATTTTAACAGCGCTCTTCTTGTTTTCTCAGAAATAAATAGGGAGATTGCTAAAGCCCGGCCACTTTTGTGCGTCAGAAGGTGCTGCTCCTTGCAGGCAAGCAGCCGAGACCAATTACTTCGAATTTTGAACAATAAATTTATTTATAAAATAAATTTAAAGACACTTCCTTTTTAATTATTTTCAACAATTTTATTCCTACATTTTAAATAAAATTAAATCAAATAATATAACAATTTTATTTGCTTAATATTACATCATTTATTAATTAATTTTTATTAAATTCGAGAGCCACAAATATTTGTACAAGTCTTAAATATTATTATTCATTTTTTTCGATAATTATTATATATTTATAATATAATTTTAAGAAATTGTTTAATAAAAACACTAAAAAAATGCTATGTTGTTATTAATTGCCTGATTTACAAATTATCAAATTTTACTGAAGGTTGCAATTCATGTGCAGTTTCTGCTTACGAATAGCGAGATAAGGTTAATGGCTTAGTCGACTAAGGCATGAGTTCACATCACTTTTGCCTCTAGCGGGCTATAGGTTAGATTTCCAATAGATAACAAATTTTTTTTATAACTTAATATTTTTATTTATTTTTTTTTTTATTTCGATTATTTGTGTGAAAAACGTAAACAATTTATTGGGTGTACAACTTTGCTTCCGCCGTTTTTTTCCGAAATTCGAGGCTTTATTGTAAAAAACTGGTTATACATTTATGATTCAAAGTATTGTCTATCGCTGGCCACTACTTTCTCCCATCTTTCGGGCAGCATACGAATCCCGCGTTGAAAAAACTGGTCATCTTTTGAATCGATCCAATTTTTTACTTCTTCATAAGACCGGAAGTGCTGGTCAGCCAGGCCGTGTGCCATTGATCGAAACAAGTGATAGTCCGAAGGAGTAACGTCTAGAGAATACGGCGGGTGGGGTAGGACTTCCCATTTCAAAGTTTCCAAGTATGTCTTGACCACTTTCGCACCATCGGGTCGAGCAGTGTCATGCTGTAAAATCACTTTATCATGTCTCTCGTTGTATTGCGGCCGTTTGTCTTTCAATGCTCGGCTCCAACGCATTAATTTCGTTCGATAACGATCGCCTGTGATTGTTTCAGTCGGTTTTAACAACTCGTAATACACTACGCCGAGCTGGTCCCACCAAATACTGAGCATGACCTTGGAACCGTGAATATTCGGTTTGGCCGTCGACGTGGAAGCATGGCCGGGATATCCCCATGATTTTCTGCGCTTGGGATTATCGTAGTGAACCCATTTTTCGTTCCCAGTCACAATGCGATGCAGAAATCCCTTCCGTCTTTGCCTTGCAAGCAGCTGTTCACAAACACACAAACGCCGTTCAACATCTCTCGGCTTTAACTCGTACGGCACCCAATTTCCTTGTTCCTGAATCATTCCCATGACTCTCAGGCGTTTTAAAATGGCTGGTTGCGTCACTCCCAATGATCCTGCCAATTCTTGTTGCGTTTGACACGAGTCTTAATCAAGTAATGCCTCCAATTCTGCATCTTCGAAAACCTTCTTTCTTCCACCGCCATGCTGGTCTTCGACGTTAAAATCGCCGTTCTTGAAGCGTTGAAACCACTCTCGGCACGTTCTTTCACTAATAGCGGCCTCACCATAGGTAGTTGAGAGGATTCGATGAGCCTCAGTCGCAGATTTCTTCATATTAAAGCAGAAAATTAAAACCTCCCGCAAATGACGAGAATTTGGCTCGTAAGCTGACATGTTTAATCGAGAATAACTTCATGATGCAGACACAAATCGACTAATATTTCGATGGCGTTATGTTTACAAATACCTAAGCTTATTGTATGACATCTATGATCTATTTATTATTATTATAGTAGTTTTTTATTGGCATTTCAATAGAGATTACATAGCCATGACACAGAGACGAGGGGCGCTGCACGCAAGCGCAAAATACAGTTTAAATTCGAGAATTAACTTACATTTATATTTAGATGTTACAGTATAGAATTAGTTAACAATAATAAATTAAATAAAATAATGATATTACATTATGGATTTTATCGCAGATTCAGATGTTAAGATTAATATTATCAATAAAGTTTGCTATGATAGGAATAACATTTTTGTTCATTTTAGATAATAAATGGATGACAGAAAAGGGCCCATACAATTGAATTTTACGTATTTTCTTAAACATAATCTCTCTTTCTCTTTTATAAATATCGCATTGCCAAAATATATGTTCAATCGTATCGGGTGCTTTACTTCATTTACATAAATCACTTTGTACTATACGGCATTTATATAAACTATTATTTAAAGATGTATGGTTACTTCGAATGCGATTGATGGATATTATAGACTTTCTTGTAAGGTACGGAAAGTCGTAAAACCAAGGTTTGGATTTCTTTGTATAAAATTTTTCAATAAATTCTTTACCTTTACTTTCACCTAAAGTGAGCAGAAAATTTTCGTTCTCATCATTACATAAGTTTTTATATTTATTAATAAAATCGGTGAATGGTATTTCAATATTTAACAGTGAACCCATTTTTGCAGCTGTCTTGGCCAATGAATCCGCTAATTCATTGCCTTCAATACCCCTGTGAGAAGGAATCCAAAAAAATTCTATAGTTTTCCTCAGATTCGAGGCCGTGGTTAATTGATTTCGAAGCTTAGTGATTAATGGAGACTCGTATCCCTTATTAAAATTATTATTTAATGCTCTTAAGGCACTTTCAGAATCTGTAAATATTTAGAAATTATGATCTTCGTTTTTATTAATTATTTCTAGAGTTTGGATGAGCGCTAGGCATTCCGCCGTAAATATGGACGCGCAATTTGGTATTTTATACGATTTATTATATGAATGATTACTACTCCAGATGGCGAAGCCAATATCTGGTTCTTTATTTATTATTTGTTTTGATCCATCCGTGAAAATGTCAATTTTATTATTATTACTTTTTTTAATTTTGTTTTTAAATTCTTGTTTCGGATTGGTTGATTTTAAAATTTCTTTGCCAGTAGTTAAGTCAATGTTTAGTTTTGTAAAATTATTAGTATAGGGAAAATTGAATTTATACACTGTGTTCGATTGTATTATTGAATTATTATAAAACCATGTATTGTGGTAACATTCCATTAAAAGAGTTCTTTTGTAGTTGTTTTCATACATGAAATTATTTGATAGGTTGCAAAGGATTTCGAGATTTTTAATAATGATGCTATTTTTGTATGAAAGTTGTTTTAAAACATATTTATAGCATAAAAATTTGAATCTATACTTTAGAAAAGGGATTTCCGATTCAGTCGACATGACATTAATTGGTGTGCTATTCCTGTAACCCATAATAATTCTAAGCGACGTATTTTGAATTTGTTGTATTTTATTGAAAGCAGTTGTGGAGCATGGAGAGATTAAAAATCCACAATATTCTAGGCTGGATCTAATCATAGATTTATATAGTAAAATAAGTAATTTTGGATCAGCTCCCCACCAAGTTCTTCAAAGGCAGCTGAGGATTCTTATTGGGAAGCTACATTTAAGTTTTAGGTATTCTACGTGAGTTTGCCAGTTAAGATTTTTGTCTAAAATCAAGCCCAAGAATTTAACATATTTACTTAGTGTAATGGGTGTGTTATTGATATTTAATCTTATATGGTCTGTTTTTATTCTATTTCTGTTAAAAATAATCATTTGACATTTTTTTGGGGCAAGTTCTAGTCCTTTTGAGTTTAAAAAGTTATATATTTTATTAATTTCTACTTCTAATTTAAGATTCGATTGAATTATATTATTATCTGTAGTATAAATAACAATGTCGTCAGCAAACTGTAAAATTTTAATGCGATCATGTAAAATTGAATCTAGATGTTGTGTGTATATAGCGTACAATATCGGGCTTAGAACACTGCCTTGGGGTAGACCTTTGGTCACTGTGTAAGTTTTATCACTTTGAATGTTGAGAGGAACCAGCTTTCGTTCGTATGTTAAATTTTTTATGAATGCAATAAATTTTTTGGGTAAATTCAGTGATTTTAAATCGTTAATCAGCATATCAGGTATAATATTATCGAATGCTCCTTTTATGTCAAGGAACACAGCTGACAGACTTTCTTTTTTGTAAAAACACTGTTGTATTTGTGTTGTGAAGATGGTGAGATTGTCTGCACAAGATTTTCCTTTACGAAAACCGTATTGAGTTAGAGTGTATAAATTATTTGTTTCTAACCACCAGATTAGACGTCCATTTATCATTTTTTCCAAAGTTTTTAATAAGCATGATGCCATCGATATAGGTCTCACTTTATTATTGTTGCTTTTAGGTATAAATGCTACAAGGTACACTGACCATTGTTGAGGAAATAATTCTAAGTTATAAAGGTCATTATAAATATCTAGTAAAACTCTTTTCAAGTATTCGGGTAAAAAATTAAGGATTTCATAGTTTATTTTGTCTATACCTGGTGCAGATTTTATTTTGGAAGTACAGATAGCATATTCTAGTTCTTCGTATGTGAATGGAAGGTCCATAAAGTGTTCATGGTTGTCACAATTATTATTATTATTACTAGGAAGGGTATCCTCTACTGTTGGTGAGAAATTGGGTTTATTTTTACATAAGTCATCTAAGCATTTTTGTGCGTTTGTTAATAAAGTGTTGTTTTCAGATATAGAATTAGGGCGGTTTTGACTATTTTTGAAGGTTTTTATAATTTTCCAGACATTAGAAATTGGGGTATGGCGATTAATAGTTTCACAGAAGCTTATAAATGATTTTTTCTTTTCTGTTTTTAAGATTATTTTTGTTTCAGCACAAATTTTTTTATGTTTAATAAATGTCTCCATATTGCATTTGAACCTTAAAGATTTAAAAGAGGCTTTACGAATACGCACTGCTCTTTCGCATGTATCATTCCACCAAATGCAATGTTTTCTATTTGTTTGTTGTTTGCAGTTTGTTGGATAATGTTTATGATTGTTTTGAATTTTGTTATTAGAATTATTATTATTATTATTTTTATTTTTAAAACTTGTGATTGATTGAGTTATGCTGTTGTTTAAAAATTCTATAAAAATGTTATATCTTGTCAAACAATTTGAATTAATGAACGATAGATCAGAAAAAATTTGTTTTGAATTTTCAAACTCAGATTTTAGATTCTCCAAATTAAGTTTTTTTAAATTGAATCTATAGTCTGATTTCCTCGCTTGAGCAGAATTAACGTTAATGTTTATTTCTATTGGGAAGTGATCACTTCCCCAAGTGTCATCTAAGACTGTCCAATCTGTTAGTAAAGCTAGATTAGTTGAAATAAAAGAGAGGTCTAAATTAGAGTATGAGCACGAAGAACTTGAAATTTTAACATGGGTGGGGTTATTGTTATTTAGAAGGAAGATATGTTCCGGGTCTATATTTTCAATTATAGTATTTCCATTGGGACAAGTTCTGTCACTTCCCCAAAGCAGGTGGTGAGCATTAAAATCTCCAATCATTATGAAGGAGGTAAAACCTTTCAAACATTCTACGAGGTCAGTAAACTCATTTGTTGTGATATTGTTATTAACAGTAGGGCTTCTATAACAAACAGTAAGTAAAATTTCACCATAAGTGGAGTTTATAATAATAGAGCCTAATTCGATACTATTTATATTTATGTTTAAATCAATTTTGTTAAAATTAATTTTTTTTTTAATAAAGATGGCAATACCTCCACCCTTGTTAGTAGTTCTGTCAAATCTAACCGTATTGAAATCTTTCAGTAGAAAGCGTTCTTTAGGTTTTAACCATGTTTCCATTATAGCAATTATATCATATCTATGGGCATGAAGTTGTAACTCTAATTTGTTCCTAATACTTTTACAATTCCATTGTAAGATTCTTAGCTGTGATTTATTCATTTTTTAAAAAGTTTTTCTTTTTTTTTTTTTTTTTAATATATATATATATGGTAGCTTAATTTTATCAAATTTGATTCTAATGTGTGTATGTATATATAAGTATATAAATTATAAGATTGTGTATATTGGATTTGTAGAATATTTGTGGTTATTATATTTTTGTATTTTTGTTTTAGATTATTGTGTTACTATTGAATTATTACTATTATATACTTACTTTATGTGTAAGATAAAAGTTAGTTATCGTAAATCTATCTTTTTTTTGGATTGCCATACATCTTTAAATTTTTATTAGTTTTTACGCTATTTAGTCTATTTACAAGTTTGTTAGTTGTAACTTTTAAATATGGGCTAGTCTTCTTAGTCGGAGTTTCCTCGAGATGGGTGTCCATTGATTCCTGTTCTGAAAATCATCCATTTTGGTGTACATCTGTATTTTTATTGTTCAATTCAAAATTTTGTATTGTTTTACTAATGTTATTAGTGCTAATTGTATCGTCTACTATTATATTTTTGTAAATATTATTTTCTAAGTCTTTGGTGTCTTGAATGTTTTTCTGTTTTTGTGATTGAGAGGATGGATCTGGTTTTGATAATTGAGATGAGTTTAGTGACTTAAAATTTGAGGTTTCTTCTTTTTTTTCTGTCCTATAGTTTACTGGAGTTTTTTCGGGAACATTAAAGAATTTTGTTATGCGAGG
This sequence comes from Chalcis sispes, assembly GCA_949987625.1. Taxonomy (NCBI): domain Eukaryota; kingdom Metazoa; phylum Arthropoda; class Insecta; order Hymenoptera; family Chalcididae; genus Chalcis; species Chalcis sispes. Next base: position 24,903,120 of record OX465094.1, read on the forward strand.
TTGTCGTAGATCTGGAAAGTGTTCTTTAGAGCGAACAGGGGGTTTAATAGCGCCCATAACGAGATTCCTTGCTTCATTGAAAGAAACGTTGTCATAAGCCATTATGATATTAATTCTTAAATATTTTTGGTATACTGTGCATCTATAGTCTATGCTTTTGTGTGCTTCTTTGCAATTAGAACACGTTGGCATTGATATTGTGCACTGTTGTTCGTGTTGATCTTTTCTACACATTAAGCATATTTTCTTATTTTTACATGTTTTGCTTGTGTGTCCAAAATGGAAGCAGTTGAAACATTGCATAGGTTTTGGCACATAAGGTTCAACTTCAGATTTGACGTGAAAGAGTGATACTTCTTTAGGCATATTTTGACCGGCAAATATAATTAATATTGATTGGCTTGGTATCCATTTATCACAGTTATCGTTATTTGGTGCTCTATTTCTTTTATTTAGCCTTTTAATATCGACAATTTCAATTTCAGATTGGCATGATTGTAGAATATTGTCTTCAGTCAATTCTATAGGAATGCCTTTGATTATGCCTTTTCTAAATTTCCTAAATCCTGGAATATAAGCTTCCAAGTTATACTTATGTAAGTTTTTATCTATTATTATTTTATTAGCTTCTGTTTTATTTTTAAATAATACTTCAACTTTATACTTTCCTTTTTTTTTAATATCAATAATATCCTTATAATTTTTAAATATTATGCTACCTACTTTATAAGCATTTAATTCTTGATTATCAAGTTGGATTTTTTTAATCCATACACCATATGGTCCATGGTTATTTGCTTTAAAATATTCAGGTGTAGAAGATTTGATGTTGATACTATTAATGCTTACATTGTCATTATTTGTGTTATTAATTTTTTTGTCACAGTGGATTTTAGCCGTTTTAGAGTTTTTTTTTACAATATTACAATCACTCTCTTCTTTTTCTAGAGTCCTTTTTTTATTTGTCTTAGAGTACGTAATCTCAATATTCATTTTATTTTTATCATTTTCATCTTCATCATTATCATTTTTTTCCATTTTAAGATGAAATTTAAAATTCAACCGCCCGTGATTACGGGGGTATTTACCACGTGTGCAACAACTAAATTTAAGGTTAGTTTTAACCTTTCACGTTAGAAAATTGTTTTCATTTATTTTACCTTATCTCGAAACGTTATATTTTTAGAGTCAATAGCATTCACACTCTTTTACGGTTTTTCAATTATAATTATAGTTCTTATTGTAATAATAATTTAATTAATTTTGGTTTAAAAGAAAATCTCTTTGTAAACGTTACTCAATCTTTCCGTCTGACCATCTATTTATTACAACTACCACTTACCGCTACAGCCATCTATTGCAAAACGGCGGAAGCAAAGTTGTACACCCAATATTTCAATATAAAATAATTTAATAAATTAATAATGACTCGATGTAAAATTAATTAATAAATAATATAATATTAAGCAAATAAAATTATTATATTATATGATTTAATAAATCAATTTACTTACACATCATTGTGTATATTCTAATATATACACATAATTGTGTATATTCTAATTTATTTATACGTTTATTTATATGGACACAATAAATCCCTATTGGCGTAGATATTCATGTTTATTAATTTTTTTATCAAATAAGTCTATTTTTCATTATATAAGTCTATATTCATGTTTACTGATACGAGCTCCATAAGATGTGGTTACCGTACATATTACAAATAATTTATACGTTTATTAATACGGGCACCATAAACCACACCACTCTATCAATTAATCTTTACTTTTTATCGATCGGGTTCCATATATGCTTAATAGCGTATGAATAATGTTGTAATTAACCTTGTCTTCCGTTAATAAGGGCTCCATAAACAGCGATTACCGAATATATTATGATTTATTTATACTAGTTTATTGATACGTGCTCCACGAACCCCTGTAAGTGTATAAATATTCCAATTAATCTTTTCTATTTTTCATACGGGCTCCACACACACCTATTAACGTATGAATGATGTAATTAATCTTTTCATTTATAGATACGGCCTTCGCAAACATCGATTACAGTACATAATACATATTTATTATTACGTTTATTAATATGGGTTGCATAAACATCATTTATTGTACATACTACGATTTAATTCTACGCTTATTTACACTGGCGTCTTAAAAACCAATAGGTGTATTCACATACTAATTAATCTTTCCATTTGTCCAAAAGGGATATGCACTGAAAGCGAATGAATATTGTAAATAACCTTCTCTTTCGTTGAAGCGGGCTCCATAAATCCCTCTTGCCGTATATAATACAGATTATTTGCGACTTTATTAATACATAAAGGCAACATGAACTCCGGTGTATCTATAATTATTTCAATTGATCTTTTCAAATTTTCATACGGGTTCCACAAGTACCGAAAATAGTATAAATATTAGGTGTAGTAAAAAGAAATCCATTATTTTTGCATTAAATTGAAGGTTTTATTTAGCGTAGATAAAATAATACGATTTAGGTCAAATATGCACCGTTTTGTTCGATAACTTGTTGCCATTTTGGAGGTAATTTCATAATGCCTCTCGTAGAAACACCCTTGTCCCTATTGTCAAAAAACTGGGACAGTCGATTTTCACAATCTTCTCTTAAGGTGAATTTTTCACCTGCAAAATCATTCGTCATAGACAGGAACAGGTGGTTATCACTTTGTGCCAGGTCCGGACTATAAGGTGGATGCATAAGAACTTCCCAACCAAGCTCCCGGAGCTTCTGGCGAGTCACTATCGATATATGCAGCCTGGCGTTGTCCTGATAAAACACAATTCCTCTCCTATTGGCCAAAGCTGGCCGCTTCTAGGCGATTGCTTCTTTCAGACGGTCCAATTGTTGACAGTACAGGTCCGAATTAAGAGTTTGGCCGTAGGGAAGCAGCTCATAGTAGATGATTCCCTGCCAGTCCCACCAAACACACAGCAAAACCTTCCTGACTGTCAATCCTGGCTTGGCCACCGTTTGCGCCGGCTCACCGCGATTTGACCACGACCGTTGTCGCTTGACGTTGTCGTAAGCGACCCACTTTTCATCACCAGTAACCATCCGCTTCAGAAATGGATCGATATTGTTGCGATTCAGCAGCGATTCGCTAATGGAAATTCGGTCCATGAGGTTTCTTTGCGATAACTCGTGTGGCACCCATACATCGAACTTCTTTTTGTATCCAGCCTTATTTAAGTGGTTCCAAACGGTTTTCTGTGCAATGTTTAGCTCCTGGGCAATCAAAACAGTGCTTACGTGACGGTCGGACTCGACGATTTCCATTATTTTATCGACATTTTCGACAATTGGCCTTCCAGAGCGTGGTGCATCTTTGACGTCAAAATAACCGGAACGGAATCGACGAAAGCATAATTGCGCGTGATTGGCTGTTACAGTATCAGAACCATAAACACTATTCACATTTTCAGCTGCCTGGCTTGCGTTTTCGCCTTTATCGAAGAAAAACTAAAATATGGCGTATTTTCTCTTTGTTGGTGTCTATCTTTAACGCGTGCTAAAAAAATACTGAGTCAAGCAATCACAAAACTGTATCATAAGCTTTTTTAGTACGAAATCTTATCTTTCTAGCACCATCTAGTGTAACCCGATCGCACTTTTACAACGGGAGATACAGACTACTAAAGCCATCTATTGGCAAAATAATGGATTACTTTTTACTACACCTAATATTATAATTAACCCAATCATTTGTTCATACGGGCTCTATAAACCCGGCTTGACATTCATATTACAAATTATTAGTACGTTTATTTATTAGAGGCTTAATGAATCTTTATTACTGCACATATATTACAATTTATTTGTACGTTAGTGAAAGCGGACTCCACAAACCCCAATAAACGTAGTCACATATTAATTAACCATTTCCTTTTTTTACGCGTGCTCAATAAGCACCGATTAGCGTATGAATATTGTATTTAATCATGATACGGGCTCTATAGGCATCGATTAGAAATATTGAATATTGTATAATACTAGCTCCATAAACACCGAATACCGTACATATTACAATTTATTTGTAGGTTTATTAATACGAGCTCCATAAATGCCGATTACCGTTCGTATTAAAGTTTCTTCTAGAGTTTAATGATACTGGCTCGATAAACCTGTATTACCCTACATAATAAAAGTCATTTATACGTTTATTGATCCGGGATCCATAAACACTTGTAATGAACGGTCTCCCGTTCATTATTTTAAAAACTTAAAATAAAAGCATCGAAATATAACGCAGCATAATAACGAGTAAACTGCGTCGTAAAAATTAACAGTACACGTATGGCATACACACAGCTACCGAAAAAGACGCACACGTCCTAAGAAGAAAAAAAAAGGGGGACCATAACCCACGGCAATTAACGAAGGCGAGCATTTCCCTACAAGAGAGAGAAAGACAAGAAAAGGGCAAGAGTAAAGCACGCTTGAATAGGAGCCCACGCAAACACCCACTAGTTAACGCATAGGACCCAAGACAACGGAATAACGAATAAAAATAAAAAAAGAGAAGGGGTAGGAGGCACAAGTCTACACTCCGCTGTTATTTAGGTGACTCATAGGACCCACGAAGATGCACCTAGAAAAAACAATAGCGATAATGGCGGCAGAGTAGCGAGTACGTACAAGAGAAGAAGAAAACTCGAGGAAAGAGGTCAAAAGAGGGGAGCCATAAAAGGCAATGTATTTTCTTGGACCGAAATTAGTATATAAAGGGCACCACAAACGATGGAAATCAGTTCAATTCAAATCAGCAGTCCAGTCTAGTCAAGTGCATCGTGACTATAGTAATAAAGTACCGTCTCGCCGAAAGTTATAAAACGTAAGTCGAAGTCACCAAAGTATAAAAATATATAATTAAAGTAAAATAAAAGGGTTAAGTCCGAGAAGAAAATCCGAAAAAGAAAATATCCGTATGCACTATAACCGCGCCGCAAACTAAGTCCCGCGGAAGTAATAAACAGAATTCCAAGAGGACGAGTCATCTTCCCTTAGCGCAGCGAACATCAACCGGCCGCGCAGAAATCTACGAAGCAGCCCGACTATCTGTCTTCAAGAGGAATCACTGATAAGTATCCGTAAAGGCATCATTAGATGCACATATTTTAAAGTTAATTAATTAACGATTATAAAGATAACTCTGCGTCGAGTTTTTTCACTCCTAACATATTTCCTTCTCTGTGGCTCCCGTATCCCGGAAGCCTAAACGCAGAAGCGTTGGCCAACATAAACTAAGGGAGTCCAGCACGTCGAAGCTTTAAGCATTAGGCCTGCTGTGTCTTTGACTTATATATGTTGCATGTTAGCGATTTCGGACGTAACACACCGCTTTACGTACGTGTTATAATTCTTTTATACGTATATTGACTAAGGCTCCATAAACCGTGATTATCGTACATACAACAGTTTCTTTTAACGTTTATTGACACAGGCTCCATAAAACTTCATTACCGTGCACATAACAATTTATTTGTACAAGTATTGGTGTGGGCTTCATAAACCTCTATAAGCAAAAAAATATTTTAATTAATCTTTTTTTTTTTTAACACGGGCTCCATATGCACCGATTAGGGTATGATTATTGTAGTTGACCATCACTTTCGTTTATGCATGCTCGATAAACATTGTATGCCGTACATATAACAATTTAATTGTATGTTTATTTATACGAGCTCCATAAACCTGTATAGACGATGTCATATTTATATTAATCTTTCTTTTATTCACACGGGATCCATATACACCTACTAGCGTTTCAATAATATATTTAATTTACCAATTGGATAACATGGGCTTAACATAAATTAACATAAATATAAGCGTATGTATTACAGTTTCTTTTAACGATTATTGACATGGGCTCCATTTAACATTTGCTATCATACATTGTACAATTTACTACTGTGATCAAAAAGTAAGGTGAAATTGTCATTTAAAACTCCCGGGCATTAGGAATGCAGGTAAACTTCTTTTCCTAGGTTGGTAGGACTGTCTATAACATTTGCTAAGCGTCTGTTTGTCAAAAGGTTTAATTATCTCCGAGTTACACGTGTTTTTGTAAACAATTAAAAGTGAATTTTCTGATTTTTACAATGGGTGATGTTGAGCAAAGAACTTGCATCAAATTTTGTTTGCTGAACGAATTTTGTTTCCGACTGTTTCGAGGACTGGAAAAAGCGTCGGTAAAAGTGCGTTTTATCGGACGGGGATGAAAATGATTTGGAAGAGTAAATAAAGAATTTACATTTTATAAACTAATTCACCTTACTTTTTGATCACAGTAGTATGTTTACTTTGATTTACACAGGCTCCATAAACGTTTATTAAAGTTATGTCAAGTTATTTATTCGTTTATTGATAAGGGCTTCATAAAACATTTATTCGTGTATATTACAATTTTTTTTTTCGCGTACAGACACGGGCTCCATTATTAAGCTTTACGAGGGTGGTCTGAAAAGTTTCCGACCTAACACAGATACCAGACATTTTTGCTTAATCCTTTTTTTTTTATTCTCAACATAGTCTCCTTGCAATTCTACACACTTTTCCCAGCGATACTCCCATCTCTTTAACCCATCCAAATAGTACTTGGCGTTTTTCTCTGCAAAATGATTGTTCACAAAGGTGATTACCTTCTCATTTGACGAAAATCTCTATCCAACGAGTGCAATTTTCAGATGAGGGAACAAAAAGAAATCGTTTGGGACTAGGTCTGGTGAGTAAGGTGGATGGTCAAGCAGCTGAAACCGTAATTCGTGGATTTTCGCCTCGGCAACCGCTGAGGTGTGAGACGGCGCGTTGTCTTGGTGAAACAGGATTTTCTTTTTCTGCAAATGTGGACGTTTTTCCGCAAGTTCTGCCTTCAGCTTGTCAAGTAATGATGCGTAGTATGTTCCTGTAATGGTTTTACCTTTTTGAAGATAGTGGATTAAAATAACTCTATGACTATCCTAAAAAACAGTCGCCATCACTTTCCCAGGCGAAAAAACAGTTTTTGCTTTTCTTGGAGCCGGTTCTCCCTTTGCAGTCCACTGTTTTGACTGTATTTTTGTTTCGGGCGTATAATGGTGTATCCAAGTTTCATCTACAGTAACTAATAGGCGCTAAAACTCGGATTTATTGCGCCTAAACTGCACCAATAGAGCGTTGGAAATGTTCATTTCAACACGTTTTTGGTCTAACATGAGCAAACACGGCACCCAACGTGCGGACAGCTTTCTCATGCCTAAATCTTGATTTAATATGTAGCAAACACGTTCTTTAGATATGTTCATAACCTCTGCTATCTCTCTCACTTTGATTCGGCGGTCGTCTAGCACCATTTGGTGAACTTTGGTGATGTTATCGTCAGTGGTTGCAGTTTTTGGACGTCCCGAACGTTCATCGTCTCCCAAGCTTTCACGGCCACGTATGAATTCAGCTGCCCAAAATTTCACTGTGGTAAATAATGGTGCAGAGTCCCCATACACAAGAGTTCAACTCATTTTTGATTTGCGTAGACGTATTGCCTTTCAAAAACAATTTAATGACAGCTCGATACTCAATTTTGTCCATTTTCACAACAACGCTCACATCGACTCACTCAAACAACTGTCAACTAACAATTGCGCATCCAAACTGGCTGGAACTTTAGTGAGCAACTGTCAACAGATGAACAACGAAATTCGCTTTTTTATTGACGAGTGCTGCTATCTTCACGTTGAGGTCGGAAACTTTTCAGACCACCCTCGTATTACCGTACTTATTACGATTTATTTGTACGTTTATTCATACGGGCTCTACAAAACCTTCTTAAAATACATATCACCAATTTTTTAAATATATATAGACACGGGTTTCGTTAGCCTTGACCACTGTACACATTACAATTTCTTTGCACATCTTCGTAAACTCCTATAAGAGGTAACTTACATTCTGTCAAAGAAGTACCGGGAATTGTCAATTTAAATCTGGCGAAGCAATTTAGGCAGGTAAAATTTTTTTTTCTAGGTTGGTACAACTGTCCTCAATGACTATGCCAAGTTTGAGCGGAATCTGTCAACGAGTGTGTTTACAGTAGCTGGTTAAGTCAGTCGATGTCAATAGTGCGTGCCGATTTTTTACAATAGGTGATTTTACGTTAAACAAAGAATTTCTCTAAAATTTTATGTTGCGAATGAAATTTCGTGTGCCGACGCATTGAAAATGTTGCAAAAGGCTTTTGGTGATCAAGCACTATCGAAAACCCGTGCGTATGAGTGGTACAAAGCCTTCAAGGAGGGTCGTGAAGTCGTCGAAGACTTGCCTCGTTCCGGACGCCCATCGATGGCTTCGACCGCAGATAACGTCGATAAAATTAAGGAAATGGTGCTTGAAAACTGTCATACCAGCTTGAGAGAGATAGCACATGAACTTGAGATATTCCACGAGTCCTCACGTACGATTTTAATTGATATTTTGGGCATGAGAAAGGTGGCCGCAAGACTCATTCCAAAAGAGCTTAATTTTCTTCAAAAACGCTATCGCGAACAGGTCGTTTCGGACATGCTTGATCGCGCCAATTCTGATCCCGCATTCATGGAATGCATCATAACTGGTGACAAAACGTAGGTGTACGAGTACGATATGCAAACAAGCCAGCAAGCATCGGAATGGGTGGGAAAAAACGAGCCGAAACCGAAAAAACCACGCAGAAGCCGCTCAAAAGTGAAGGTGATTGTTTTCTTTGATATCCGTGGCATAATGCACTACGAATTAATTCCAGAAAGTCAGACTTGTGTCAAATTTGTGGGCGAACAACTCGTGGATTTTGCACGACGATAACGCGCCGTCTCACCGAGCTACGATTGTGACCGACTTTCTCGCCAAAAACTCAACGAACACGCTTGAGCAACCACCGTATTCGCCGGATCTGGCTCCCTGTGACTTCTTCCTCTTCCCAAAATTTAAATTGCCGCTCCGTGGCACCCGTTTTCAGTCGATTGAAGCCATAAAACAAAATTCGGCGCGCGAGCTGAAGGCCATCCCGGAAAGCGCCTATAAAAAATGTTTCGATGATTGGAAGTGCTGTATGCATAGATGTATCGGAGCAAATAGAGCTTATTTTGAAGGCGACCCAATAAATTTTGATTATTAAACGTAAATATGTTGTTTTAATTTAAAATTCCTGGTACTTCTTTAACAGACAGTGTATTAATGAATCTTTAATTTTTTTCATCCGGGCTCCATAGACACCGATTACTGTACGAATTACTGTTTTCTTTAACGGATATTGATGCGGGCTCCATAAACCTCTATTACTGTTCATATTGCAAGTTATTTGTAAGTTTATTGACACGGGCTCCATAAACCCTGCTTTATATACATATTATAAATCTGTACGTAAATTGACACGGCCGCCATAAATTTTGATTTCCGTACATATTACAATTTTTTTGTACATTAATTGATGCGGGCTCCATAAACCTTTATAAGCGATAATATAAGGTGATTCATTATGAGGTTTGGTTTTTAAGCTCAAATAAAAGGCATAAAGTTGAATTCTATAGTAAAAATTTTATTGTGAGTCGAAAAAACAATCTATGACATTTACTTTTTAATAATTATCTCATTTAAATTTTGACCGCGACTACGCCGTAAATGGTCCATCCTGAGGGTCCAATTTTGGACGACACGTTCCAGCATAGTGACCGGTATGTCGCGAATGACACGAGTAATGTTGGCTTGCAAAGCGTCGATTAAAGCTGGCTTATCCCTGAAGACTAGACTTCGTGTAACCCCAAAGAAAATAATCTAAAGGTGTGATATCACACGATCTAGGCGGCCAATTTACTAGTCCAAAACGTGAATTCAGGTTCTCACCAAAATGATTTCTCGATAAGTTTATTGTTTCTCTCGCTGTATGCGAAGTAGCGCTGTATGCGAAGTAGCGCTGTCTTGTTGAAACCAAAGTTCACCGATACCACAGTCTTCAATTTCAGGTAGCAAAAAATCCGTTATCATGGTGCGATAGCGGTCGCCATTGACGGTTACGTTCTGACCGGACTCATTCTGAAAGAAATATGAACCGATAATTCTACCGGCCCATAAACCACACCAAACTGTGCATTTTTGTGGCTTTAGTGGTAGCTTTTGAAGTTCTTCAGGTTGTTCATCAGCCCAAATACGGCAATTCTGCTTATTGACATATCCATTGAGCCAAAAATGCGCGTCATTACTGAGCAAAATTTCGCGATAAAACAGCGGATTTTCATTGAGCTGGTTCAGAGCCCATTCACCAAAAACACGACGCACACCTAAGTCGCCCGGCTTCAATTTTTGCACGAGTTGAAGTTTGTATGCCTTGAAACCAAGATCTTTACGTAAAATACGCCAAGTTGTTGCGTACGACAAACCAAGCTGTTGAGAACGACGCCGAATCGATTCTTAACGGTCTTCTTCAGCCACACTCTTAGCTACAGCCGCTATATTCTCTTCACTACGTGCTGGATGTGGTCTAATTGGTCGAGTATAAATCAATAATGTATGCTGGGTTTCAAATTTGCGGATGGTATTGGCTATAGTGGTTTCGGTAGGTCGACGATACACACCATAAGTTGCTCTAAGAGCACGAAAAACATTTCTCACAGAACGCTGATTTTCTTAATACAGCTGAACAATTTAGATACGTTGTTGCGGTGTAAGTCTTTCCATGGTGATTTGTCAAACAATACTGAATAAAAATTACATGGACCGTTTATTTTGAAAGTGGTGTAAGTCCATTTTCTCTTGTTTCGAGAAAATTAAAGGTTAGTATATCTGTTAATTAAAAAATTTAGGCAAATTATATGAAGTCTGGCAATGTCTCTACTGTTATATCGATATTTAATTTGATTATATCAATTTGTTTTAGGCGAATTAGACTATAATAATATATATTTATAGGCTGTAAATGGACTTACACCACTTCCAAATTAGACAACTGTAAAAATCCTTCAATTTCAATTTTGAAAAATCAAATAGAACTTAAAATATACTTCACTTTAATCCAATTTTGTTTGCAAATACGCATAACAAGATATAAAATTTAATTTTAGACGCTAATTACATTGTCAAAATTACAAGACACGGATAGATTTTACTTATGCTCTGCATGTGGCAGTGTTTCGAAATATGCATGATGCACCGGAGGTACATAGGGTAGTAACTGCATCATGTCTTTATATTTTGCGTAAGTAATAGGCCTGGCGTTTTGGTACAAAGGCGCCAGGGCGATTTTTTCAAATTTTGGCGGTCTTCCAGGACGTGTAGGTAATAAATTTATAGTTTTAAATTCTGCGTCCTTCATCGATGTTTTATATAAAATAGTGTATGGTGCACTTTTGAGAAATCTCAACCAACATATTTGTAACCGATTGACCTGTTCGCCATTAGTGTTTTTTTTTATCTGTTTTTTAATCGCATTTTTAAGATTTTTTGTTGAAATAAAACTCTCTCGTTTCATTTCATGTAAAATGAATTTGTCACGTTTTTTACATTGTGTTATTACATACATCATAATAATCCTGTGATGTGTACAGAAAATTCTTTTTTCGCAATGCCATTTCTATGATACCAAAATCTGCATCGTTCGGAAGGTATGTATGCCCCGAGAGTAAAAATTTGTGATCAATTATGTCAATGTTATTATCCAACGACTGGACAACCTTCAACCACATCAATGCCATTTGTAAATTTTGATTTTGCCCAGTACACATGTCATTGTAGGCAATAACTTGGCTTTGGGTCGTTTTATTTTCTAAATGCCTCAAACAGCACGAAGCTACTTCTTGCGATCCCCTGGAAGCAATAGTTTCGTCCCACACATACATATTAACTTTATTATCGTGAAAATTGTGAAAACCCTCGTTTAAAACATACATATTTCGTTTGTAATATGCGATTGAGACAGATAATTTTGGGTAGGGTAACGCTTTTTGTAAGTCAAAAGAGAAGGCAAAGTATTTATCAGGATTTTCTAATGCCAGAATTTTATCTTCTTGTAATGCTTTTCTTGCTAATTCAGCATTTTGCAAGTGAACATCATATCTTTCTACAAAAATCGTTTTTTCTTTGTCATCAGTTGTTGTCTTGATTTTCATGTTTAAAAAATCACATTTCGCACAGGTATCTTTACGTGGCAAATGGAAGTGTAACTTGAAATCTCTTTTAAAGATTTTCCTGTATGTCCATTCATTAACTAAACTTAAGTTATTTTCCTTGCATTTTTCCAAGTATAAATTATACATTTTTCTTATATTTAATTTAGGTTTTAAAAACATTCGTTCCGGATTTTGTGATCGAGTATAGTGACTTTCAAATGCCGGAAAGCTTTTTATGTGGTCTATCACTGCATTCGTCAGTGGCTCACTAGTTCTTCTACAAGAGCCATCCGTTTTTCCACGCATGTCTTTCGGAATGTTCTCATGCGATTTTAGGATACAATCAATTCGTCCAGTAGATATTTGGAAAGTATCAATGAAAAACTTCTTACATACTAAAATGTTTCCACCAGAAGTGACTAGGTAAAATTTATTAGCACATGCCCTTTTAGTGCCCGAATTATTTCTAGGTCTTCTTTTATTGACAGATTCTCGTTGAACACTACCATATAGAAATATATTTTGCTTATTAAAATCACCTATATTCCAGAACTTATCAAAAATTTCTATACGTTGTGTTTTATTAATACGTTTTTTACATTTCTTCGAACAATTACAATTTTTGAATTCAAATTGTTTTGCTGGAATGAGTTTTCCTCTTTTTGTATAGTACCTTTGTCCACTATTTCGCTTAATTTTGTTTATGTGTTGCAAATATTTTTCTTTGTTTTGTTCTACAGAATCTAAATTCTCAATAACAATATCTTCATCTGATGAAGATTCTACCTCTATTATTCTTCTTCTCTTTTTACGATTCGCTGATTTGTTGTTCATAGCAGAATTATTTTCATCCTCTGAACCTAAGATTATTCTTCTGTTTATATTCATGGGCTTCATGTCTGTGTGAATTTATTTATAATGAAATAAAATAAATATTTTCAATTGTTATAATAATATAATATTGATTTACCATTTGTTCTTACCTATATCACTATCTGATGTTAATATGAAGTTATCCATTTTAAGAAACAAATGAAATAAATTAACAACTCTATAACATAAGTTAGCAACTCTTGACACGTAATATGGCACGTAAGATAAAACAAATGAATAATAACAGACTGCTAATCGGCAACCGTCTGCTAAGCCACCTACCTCTGTCAATTGGACTTACACCACTTTCATAATCGATGATTGTGTAATTTCATTTACCGACCGATTTTAAGTTGTACAAAACATGGGAATTTTTTAAGAAATTAAACATGGACTGGTTATACATAAAAAATATACATTAAATTAAGCACGAATTACGTGATAGCTCATTTTTTTAAAAAATGGACTTACACCACTTTCAAAATAGACAGTCCACATTACAGTTTGACAGAAGTCACGCGTGATCTGTAAAATAAAAAAGCCTTTTGAAAATCAAACCTCATAATCAATCACCCTTTATGTTCTAATTAATCTTTTCGTTTTTTTATACGGGCTTCATAAGCACCGATTAACGTATAATTATTGTAATTGACCATTTCTTTTGTTTATGCGGGCTCCATAATCTCTGTTTGCCTTATATACTCGTATTACAACTTACTTGTACCTTTATAGACGCGGACTCCATAAACCTTTATTCCTGTATATATTACACTTTATTTGTATCGTTACTTATACGGACTCCTTAAACCTATGTAGACAATAACGTATTTTTTTTATTCTTTTTTTTTTTCCACACAGTATCCATAAACACCGATTATTGTACGTATTACTGTTTTCTTAAACTGATATTGATGCGGGATCCATAATAAACCTCTATTACTGTTCATATTGCAAGTTACTTGTAAATTTATTGACACGAGCTTCATAAACCATGCTTTACGTACATATTATAAATCTGTACGTTGATTAAAAGAGGCGCCATAAATTTTGATTTCCGTACACATAACAATTTAATTGTACCTTTATTGATGCGGGCTCCAGAAACCCCTGTGAGCGATAACATATTTTAATTATTCTTTTCTCATATTCGAACGGGTTCCATATGCACCGATTAGGGTATGATTATCGTAATTGACCATCTTTCTTGTTTATGGGGGCTCCATAAACCTTGGATGCTGTACATATAACAATTCATTTGTATGTTTATTTATACGGGCTCCATAAACCTATATAGGCGATGACATATTTATATTAAGGGGGGGGGGAGGGTAAGGTTTTAACGAGTCACCCCCACTTGCGACTTTGAAAAAATCGATTTTTTGTTAATTGCATTTTTTTGAAGTATAAGTATCTGAGAATATGACCTGGAAATTTCAAGTCGATCCGAACAAAATTGACTGAGATATGAGCATTGAAAGAGAAGAATCCGTTGTGTAAACAACCGGCAATTAAAACTTTAAACGCGTTTCTCTCGAAATGGCATTTCTGAAGTCAGTGACCAAGATTACTCAAACATTAATAAACCGATCTTCTTGAAATTTTGCAGACTTATTTAATACATAAAAATGTAGTCTTTAATCGTTCGATTTTTTGTTTCGAAAAGAAAATGGCCGTTTTATAGCCAAAAAACGACCGTTTTTTTTCGTTAAAATCAAACCATTAACTTTGACTGTCCCCCATTTTGTGAAAAATAAATATTTTTTTAAATCCTTTGATTAAAAACTAGTTAATACTTATATTTAATCTATCTATCCACATTTTTTGTTTCAAATAATTCACTTCGCCGCAATGTTGATCACCGCAAACCGTATAAATAAAAACACTATTTCATTGGCGGCCGTTTGCCATTCAACAATGTAATATTTTGCAATAAAAAAATTACTGAAAGTTCTTCAAGATGTATCTTTTAAGATGATATAATAATCCTTTAAAAAAGTTTTGTAGTTTTCTTTAAAAAAATTCATGAAAAAGGCCTTTTTTGTTGAGCTACAACTGGGGGTAACCCCTTAAGGGCGAAAAAAGGCATATTTTTATTATTTTTTTCTGGAGATATGAATAATGTTGGTTTATTTATTCCATATACACGTTATAGTATAACATCTGAAGTATTTTTTGAAGAAATTTCAATCAAAAATATCAATAAATAAGTCCGTGACAGCGAATCTCCGGAGACGCTTCGACAAAAAGTTGTTATGCGGTAAACTTCATAACTCGTTACCAGATTATCTGAAACAAAAAATTCGAAATTCCTTTGAAAGGTGATAAGTTTCTCTAGGTAGTCAGTGAGAGTTTCTTTTTCGATTTTTTTATTTTTGGCAGCATTAGAAAGTGAAAAACGCGATTTTTGCTGAAAAAATTTTGGTGAATTTGTTATTATAAAATGGAAAAAAATGGTAAAACAAAAAAAACTCCCTCTGATTACCTGTTGATTTATGTGTAGAAATAGTGTTCAAAATTTGAAAAGAATCGGTCAAGTAGATTTCACGTTATAATGTTCACGAACTTCAAAAATGACGTTTTCGGGAAAATCAATTTAAAGTTTCTGATATTAGGTTGCTGCAGATAAAATGGCCGATTTAACAATGACATAAAGTTCGCTGCAATTTTAGTATTATGTTGGCACAAGGCGACGCAAATGATATGACATTGAAGTATAAATACTGCTACCTTGGTTTATGGAGTCATTTCTGTTTTGCACTTCATAGTGATCGTGAAAACAAAAAGAGAAAGTGAACATGGAAGTATATCAAAAACGGCTACATTTACTATACAAATTCAAATTAGAGCACAACGCAACGGAAGCAACGAGGAATATCAACAGCGCATTTAGGCCTGATACGGTTAGCGAACGAACCACTCGGCGGTGGTTCGGAAAATTTCGATCCGGAGATATGGACCTTGGCAATGAGCCACGTGGACACCCAGAACCATCGATCGATAACGACGAGCTGCGTGCATTAGTGAAGTCTGACTCCCGCCAAACCATAAGGGATCATGCCAAGAACTTAGGCGTTCACAATTCGACAGTTTGTCGCCACTTGCAACAACTTGGAAAAGTGAAAGAGCTTGACAAATGGGTTCCGCATGATCTTACCGAGCAAAACATGACGTGTCGAATGGAGATTTCAAGTTCTCTTCTCTCCCGCAACAAAAAGGAACCGTTCTTGCACTGAATTGTGACCTGCGATAAAAAGTGGATTTTATACGATAATCGTCGCCGATCGGCCGAATGGCTAGATGCCGATGAAGCGCCAAGACACATGCCGAAACCAAGCTTTCATTCAAAGAAAATAATAGTAACTGTTTGGTGGTCTGTAGCTGGAGTTATCCACTATTCGTTCCTGCAACCTGGCGAAACCATCAATGCTGAGAAATACTGCGTTTAACTGGATGAAATGCATCAGAAATTGATAGTCCAACGATCTAGGCTTGTCAACAGGGATGGAGTGATACTACTGCGTGATAACGCACGACCTCATGTATCGAGAACAACGGTTCAAAAATTAAACTAGTTGTGCTATGAGGCTCTTCTTCACCCTCCATATTCCCGTAAGGTTTTAAAATTTTTTATTTTGCATTTTTTGTTTATTTATGTATTTATTTATTTTTTCTAAATGCACAACATGTCAAGAGTATTGTGTCAAAATTCCAAGTAAATAGGAGCAAAACTAATGAAGATACAGCGTTTCAAGCGACCGGCCCTCATGCTCGATTTGTAAGTATTAGGTTGCTGCAGATGAAATGGCCGATTTAGTAATAAATTTTAAAACAGCTGTAACTTTTTATAAAGACAATTTATTTAATTAAAATAGGTACCAATAGATGCAACACACTTTTCCCAACGAGATACAAGTAGATTTATTCCAGTTTTTTAGAAGTCCGAGTTTCTGGTTCGAAGAAACTCTTTAAATGCATTTTTGACAGCATCTTCATTATTAGATCTTTTTCCTATCAAAAAGTGATCCAAATGTTTAAAGAAATGGTAATCTGTTGGTGAGAGGTCTGGTAAATATGGAGGGTGAGGAAGAGTCTCATAGCACAACTCGTTTAATTTTTGGACCGTTGTTCTCGATACATGAGGTCGTGCATTATCATGAAGCAGTATCACTCCCTGTTGACAAGCCTAGGTCGTTGGACTATCAATTTCTGATGCATTTCATCCAGTTGAGCACAGTATTTCTCAGCATTGATGGTTGCGCCAGGTTGCAGAAACGAATAGTGGCTAACTCGAGCTACGGTTCACTAAACAGTTACCATTATTTTCTTTGGATGAAGGCTTGGTTTCGGCATGTGTCTTGGCGCTTCATTGGCATCTAGCCATTGGGCCGATCGGCGACGATTATCGTATAAAATCCACTTTTCATCGCAGGTCACAATTCGGTGCAAGAACGGTTCCTTTTTGTTGCGGGAGAGAAGAGAACTTGAAATCTCCATTCGACACATCATGTTTTGCTCGGTAAGATCATGCGGAACCCATTTGTCGAGCTTTTTGACTTTTCCAAGTTGTTGCAAGTGGCGGCAGACTGTCGAATTGTGAACGCCTAATTTCTCGGCATGATCCCTTATGGTTTGGCGGGAGTCAGACTCCACTAATGCACGCAGCTCGTCGTTATCGATCGATGGTCCTGGGTGTCCACGTGGCTCATTTCCAAGGTCCATATCTCCGGATCGAAATTTTTCGAACCACCGCCGAGTGGTTCGTTCGCTAACTGTATCAGGCCCAAATGCTCTGTTGATATTCCTCGTTGCTTACGTTGCGTTGTGCTCTAATTTAAATTCGTATAGTAAAAGTAGCCATTTTTGATTTACTTCAATGTTCACTTTCTGTTTTTGTTTTTACGATCACTATGAAGTGCAAAACAGAAATGACTCCATAAACCAAGGTAGCAGTATTTGTACTTCAATATGTCATATCATTTGCGCCGCCTTGTGCCAACATAATACACTAAAATTGCAGCCAACTTTATGTCATTGCTTAATCGGCTATTTCATTTGCAGCAACCTAATATAAATATATATACAGGGTGATCCGTTTTAATCTATCGGTCGGAATAACTTTAAAGGGAGATGGTTATATCAAAAAATGTTTCAGACAAAAGTTGTAGGGGTTGTAGAGGGTCGTCCAACGCTGACCTTGGCGTTAACCTTAAGGTCAAATTTGAAGGTTATTTGAGGGTCAAATCGCGAATTTTAATTGGAAATCCCAATTTTATATTACAGATTCTGATTTTGCGTCAAAGAACATGAAAGTTTTGAGTCAAACATTTTTTTTGATGCGTGACAGATGGCGCTGTAATCGGCAGTTTTAATCTATCGATGCGAATATCTAAACCACTACGCATATGAAAAGGTAGAAAAGGAAAATTTGTTAATCTGGATAGAGGACATGCAATGTCACCACAATCGACTCCCCCCTCTAACCCCCCGTATGGAGCGGTTTCAACTTAAAAATCTGAAATGGGTACCCGAATTTTATATTGCAGATTCTGATTCTGCGCCGAAAAATGTGGAAATTCTGTTTAAAACATTCTTAGATTCGTAACAGATGTCGCTGTAATCGACAAAATTAAAAATGCGTACAAAAATCGTTACCGAATAAGAATTTCTCGAGGAATACACATCGTGTTCTGCAAATTAGAATTGCGTGGATAAATACGTTTAAAAATAATTTGTTTTGATGAAAATGTTTATTTTACTTTTAGCGTTACCCGGGGACAACGTCGTGGACGTAGTAGTAGCATGTCCTTATGGGGTACTTTGTTAACGTGAGTTCCCTTGCCTCTTACAATTCGCCCCTTAGAACCAGGCTACTGAAGCTGCAATGCTAAATTTGCCAACGCTTAAATTTATTGCAATGGGGCCCGATCTGTGCAGCCGACGCTCTTAGAGGAACTGAAATCCATTATTGCTGCCAACACATCACGTGTACATGCGCCGTTGAGCGTATATGTACGAGAAAGTCAACTGCTCTATAGGTTGCAATATCCCGCACAGTAGCGTTTCATCGCCTAGGTCGACCTTGAACTCCAGGGATCAAACCTAAAGATCAAGATCATCTCCATTTAACCTTGAAATGGTTTTCCAAGGTCAAATCGTAAATGTCTCACAAAGCCATTCTACGGTAAAATTTAGGATGACCTTGAAATGACCTTGATGGTCCACTTTGAAGTCAAATGGAAAGACCTTCAGATGACCTTCAAGGTTGATCTCTGGACATCGAAAACTAGAAAGCGATTACAACTCTCGTTTATGTACTATAGAGAGATGCTATTTAAAAATAAGAAATATGACTGAAAATGCCGAGAGATCATAACAATTCCGTAACTTTATTGTTATTTGGAAATTCTCGAATTAAACAGCATTCGCGAATTAAAGAAAGATATTGTACATGAATTTACTATAAATAGTTGCAACTCGTTTTTCGACAGAGTCTGGATTACAATCGTTTTTATTACATTCGATTTATTTCGTTTTTTGGAATGCCAGTGCCTGGGCTGTCAAAGAATTTCGAAAGTTGACAGCGCGAAAATCCGAATTAGGTTTTGATGCGTAGAAATAAGTTTACATCGGCAAAATCAGCAAGTGAAAATGTCCATGAAAATCATTAGTGACCAAAAATAACAACTCAATTCGGTTTACTTTCCGAAAAGATTCAGAATCGTAGAGACTTATTATTTCGGCTTCGGATTATCGTTCTACGTTTCATTCTTTCAATCGGTTAAGAAATAAGGTTGCGCTACTGTGGCCGTACTGCGAACTTCGATTTATAAGTGCGGTCAGCCTTCACTGTCAGAACTCTCATTGAGAAGATTAATTGAGAAACTCGATAGTTTTTCCAATAGCCACCATACTTTCAAATACGTAGGTCATTTATTTGAGGTAAACATGTCAGATTATACTCCTACAGAAATTGTTGACATAATTATGATTTAAGGCGAAACTGAAAATAAATTTACAGCTGCTGCACGACTTTATGCGCAACGTCTTCCGAACAGGAGACATCGAAACAGGGTAGCCATTCGCGATCTGGCTGCAGGAGCTTGAGAAGGGAGAATGACACGTGAACGCCCTCATTACGAATATGATGAAAATGACGCACGTGCCATTACTGTTCTTGCACTTGTGCATATGAATCCCAATATTAGTAGCCGTTAAATACAACGAGAAACAGGAATATCTCGGTCAGTGGTGCTGAAAATTCTGAAGACAACAAAGTAACATGCTAAACATATTGCATTAACGCAAGCATTAACACCTGCTGATATGGTAGCACGTGTTCGGTTCTGTCAATGGGCTTTGCAAAAGATTCAACGTAACAACCAATTTTTTAGGTACGTCCTTATCTTCGACGAAGCTACCTTCCAAAGCACTAGGCATTTAAATAGACACAAGTCATTATTGGTCGGACGTTAATCCTTACTGGCATAGATTATTGACAATCAACATCGATGGTCTGTAATGGTCTGGTGTGGTATTCTAAACGGTTACTTAATTGGACCCTACTTTTTTGATGATAATGTAACTGCTGCAAGATATTTGCAGTTCCTCAGAAGTGATTTGTTTAATTTAATGGAGAACGTGGATCTAGAAACCAGGCAACGGATGTGGTCAAACAAGACGGGGCACCTCCACATTTTGCACGCATTGTACGAGATCACTTAAATGAGCAATACCCTAATCGATGGATTGGACGCGGTGGACCATTTCAATGGCCTCCCCGTTCGCCCGATTTAACATCACCTGATTTTTACTTATGGGGGATGTTGAAAGATTACATTTACGCACAGCGGCCAACGACGCGTGATGATATGAAAGAACGTATACGAACAGCTTGTGCGGCAATACCCCGGACTGTGTTATTACAAACAGTGGACAACTTTAATAAAAGATTAAACTAGTGTTTACAGGAAAATAGAGACAATTTTGAACAGCATCTTCGTTGTTAGTTCTAAAGGCCGAATTGTGAGAGGCAAAGGGACTCACATTAAAAAAGCGCCCCATGGGGACATGATTCTACTACGTCCACGTGGTTGTCCCCAAGTAACGCTAAAAGTGAAGGGTAATTCATTATGGGGTTTGATTTTCAATAGGCTTTTTTCTACAGATCACGCGTGACTCCTGTAAAACTGTTATGTAATTTTCATTATTCAGTATTGTTTGACAAATCATCATGAAAAGACTTACACCACAACAACGCATCCAAATTGTTTAGCTGTATTACGAAAATCAGCGTTCTGTGAGAAATATTTTTTGTGCTCTTAGAGCAACTTATGGTGTGCATCGTCGACCTACCGAAACCACTATAGCCAATACCATCCGCAAATTTAAAACCCAGCATACATTATTGGATGATACTGGACCAATTAGACCACATCCAGCACGTAGTGAAGAGAATATAGCGGCTTTAGCTGAGAGTGAAGACCGTGACGAATCGATTCGGTGTCGTTCTTAACAGCTTAGTTTGTCGTACGCAACAGCTTGGTGTATTTTACGCAAAGATCTTGGTTTCAAGTCAACAGCTACCACTAAAGCCACAGAAATGCACAGTGGTGTGGTTTATGGGCCGGTAGAATTATCGGTCCATATTTCTTTCAAAATGAGTCTATTCAGAACGTAACCCTCAATGGCGACCGCTATCGCACCATGATAACGGATTTTTCGCTACCTGAAATTAAAGCCTGTGGCATCGGTGAACTTTGGTTTCAACAAGACAGCGCTACTTCGCATACAGCGAGAGAGACAATGGACTTATCAAAAAATCATTTTAGTGAGAACCTAATTTCACGTTTTGTACCAGTAAATTGGCCGCCTAGATCGTGTGATATCACACATTTAGATTATTTTCTTTAGGGTCACACGAAGTCTCTAGTCTTCAGGGATAAGTCAGCTTTAATCAACGCTTTGCAAGCCAACATTACTTGTGTCATTCGCGACATACCGGTCACTATATTGGAACTCGTCGTCCAAAATTGGACCCTCAGGTTGGACCATTTACGGCGTAGTCGCGGTCAACATTTAAATGAGATAATCATTAATCAAATTTTTACTATAGAATTCAACTTTATGCCTTTTATTTGAGATTAGAAACCAAACCTCATAATGAATCACCCTATAGAATAAACATTTTCATCAAAACAGATTTTTTTTAAACGTATTTATCCACACAATTCTAATTTGCAGAACACGATGTGTATTCCTCGAGAAATTCTAATTCGGTAACGATTTTTGTATGTATTTTTAATTTTGTCGATTACAGCGACATCTGTCAGGAATCTAAAAAATGTTCTGAACAGAATTTCCACATTTTTTGACGCAGAATCAGAATCTGCAATATTATATTCGGGTACCCATTCCAGATTTTTAAGTTGAAACCGCTCCATACGGGGGGTTAGAGAGTGGGGGGGTCGATTGTGGTGTCATTGCATGTCCCCTATCTAGATTAACAAATTTTCCTTTTCTACTTTTTCATATGCGTAGTTGTTGAGATATTCGCATCGATAGATTAAAACTGCCGATTACAGCGCCATCTGTCACGCATCGAAAAAAATGTTTGAGACAAAACTTACATGTTTTTTTGACGCAGAATCAGAATCTGTAATAAAAAATTGGATTTTTTATTTGAAATTCGCGATTGGACCTTTAAATAACCTTTAAATTTGACCTTAAGGTTAACGCAAAAGTCAGCGTTGGACGACCCTCTTTAACCCCTACAACTTTTGTCTGAAACATTTTTTGATATAACCATCTCACTTTGAAGTTATTCTGACCGATAGATTGAAACGGACCACTCTGTATATATATGCGTACTGGGCAGTTTGAGGAGAAATTTTTAAAGTATTGGGCAATTTGAAGAGAAATTCGGCAGTTTGAAGAGATTTGCAGATCCTGTCGAAAATATCGCCAGCACTTTTGTTCCGTACTTTTTCAGCCTTTCTCGATTTCCTGGGTTGTATCCAGGTATCCAGGATGATTGATTACCGAATTTATGTATTGCAGTCTGGTTTTCCACATTTTCATGTTTTTGGGGAGTATCCAGGTGCCTATGGCGATTAATTACTAAGTATTGTTCTCCGTAGTTTCACACATTTTTGTGTTTTTTGGATGTATTCAGTTGCCTATGGTGACTAATTAAAGAGTTAAAGTGATACACTTCTTAGTATTTCACCCTTCCATGTTCTTGAGATGTGTACGGATGTCAAAGGTGGTTGATTACTTGTCTACGTATTGCGCTGTGTAGTTTTTCACCCTCTCTACTTCCTAGGGTATAGCCAGGTGTCCAGGGTGCATGATTACAAAGTCTAAGTAATGCACACTGTAGTTTTTTGCACTTTCGCATTCCTAAACACCTCAGGAACATGAAAGAGCAAATAAAATATGGAGTGCACAACTTAGTCTCTTAGACACACCGTCTAAGTGTCTAGGGTGACTGTCTGATTAGGTGATGCACTCCATAGTTTTTCACACTTTTTTGTTTCTGAGGTGTGTCCTGGTGATTAGAATGACTCATAATTACTTAGTCTAGGTAGTGCATTCCTGGGTTTTTCGCCTTACAAATTTCCATATGTCCGTACGTGGTGGACTTCACAGTTTTCCGCCCTCTTGACCTCCGCCAAGTGTTCAGGGTGACTGATTGCAGAGTTCGGGTGTTACATTCCATAATTTATCGCACTTTCTTGTTCCTGAAGTCTGTCCAGGTGTCTAGAGTGACTGATGATTACTGAGTCTTGGTGGTGCACTCCGTAGTTTTTTACCCTATAAACCTTCGTGGTACGAGGGTAGTCCCAAAAGTACCCGACCTGACTTATGAATACAGGTAGTTTTAAAAAAACAATTACTGCGATTGACAATACCACCTTTCAACAACTTAATGTGAAAAATTCATAACGGTACGTTTATTATTATTTTTTTTACAGACATCCAAAGTGAACGCTCTCAGTGAATTTGTAAATATGGAAAAAATCGGGCATCGTTATGTGATACAATACTTTAATTTGAAAGGTCTAAGTCCAACCGATATCAAAGCCGAGTTGGATTCTACTCTGGGGAAGTCTGCTCTTTCGTTTACAACGGTCAAATATTGGGTAGCTGAGTTTAAGCGAGGTCATACGAGCTGCCAAGATGAACACCGCAGTGGTCGACCAAGTGAGGTCACTACGTCAGAAAATGTGAAGAAAATCCACAAAATGGTATTGGATGACCGTCGACTAAAAGTGCGCGAGATAGCAGACATGGCAGGCATTTCAAAAAGTACTGTGCATCGCATTTTGACCGAAAATTTGGACATGAGAAAGCTGTGCGCAAGATGGGTGCCGCGTTTGCTCACAATAAAGCACAAACAGCAACGTGAGGATGTTTCCATCGAGTGTTTGACAATGTTTCGCAGCAATAAAGCTGAGTTTTTGCGTCGATTCATAATTATGGACAAAACATGGGTCCATCATTTTACACCTGAGACCAAGGAGCAGTCAAAGCAGTGGACTAAAAAGGGAGAACCGGCTCCAAAGAAAGCAAAGACAGTTCAGTCAGCTGGCAAGGTCATGGCATCCGTTTTCTGGGATGCACGTGGAATGATATTTATTATCTCGAAAAAGGAAAAACAATCAACGGCGCATATTATGCAGCCTTATTGCAGCGTTTGAGTGATGAAATCAAGAAAAAACGGCCCCATCTGACGAAAAAAAAAGTGTCGTTTCATCACGACGACGCACCAGTCCACACGTGCGTCATTGCGATGGCTAAAATCAATAAGTTGAAGTTCGAATTGCTTCCTCACGCACCCTATTCGCCAGATCTGGCTCCCTCGGATTATTTTCTTTTTCCGAATTTGAAAAAATGGCTCAGCGGCAAAAGATTTGCCAACAATGAAGAGATAGAGTCTGCGGTTAATAGGTATTTTGAGGAGCTTGACGGTTCCTACTATAAAGCGGGTATCGAAGCTACTGAACATCGTTGGGAAAAGTGTATCGAACTGAAAGGAGAATATGTTGAAAAATAAAAAACATTTTCGCAATTTTTTTACTGTTTTCTTTGTCGGGTCGGGTACTTTTGGGACTGCCCTCGTATGTCCAAGTGTCAAGGATGACTGATTACCGAGTTTAGATATTGTGCTCCGTAGTATTTCACTCTCTCGACTATCTGGGATGTGTGTAGGTGTCCAGGGTAATAGATTACAGAGTCTAGTGGCGGACTTCATAGTTTTTTGCAATTTTACATTCCTGAGAACCTCTAACATGAAAGAAACATAGAGTAGCGAAAAACTTTGAGGTACACCACTTAATCTTTTAGACACACCGTCTACCTCCAGGGTCACTGATTACGGAATCTAGGTATTGCAATCTGTAACTTTTATCCTTATTTACCTCCGTGGCATGTCTAGGTGTTTAGGCTGACTAATTAGAGTCTAGGTATTGTGCTATGTAGTTTTCCACACTTTCATGTTTCTGAGATATGTCCAGGTATCTAAGATGACTGACAAAAACCTCTAGGTATTGCGTTTCATAATTTGTCATGTCGACTTCTTGGGATGTATCCAGGTATCCATGGTGACTTATTACGGAGTATAGGTATTGCGTTACGTAGATTTTTGCTATCTGGATTTTCTAGGATGTATCGAGACATAATAATTCAAAAAAATATCATTCGAAACGTACTGATAGATCATAAATAAGCGGTTGCAATAAATAGTATATTACACAATGCATTCAAAGATGATATACGAGGATGATAAACGAGGTATGATAAAAAAGTAAGGTGACTTTAAATTTTTTTAAATAATATTTAGTTTTCTTTCATTGCGTGAGCGAATAATATTTATCTTTCTTTTATTACGCGAGTGAAGAATAATTATAAATTTTACTTAAAGTCCTTTTTAATCTATAAACATAATTGAGGGTATTTTTTAACCGCTTCAGTCAATAGTGCATGCAGAGTTCACACTTTCCCAGGCTCTCACATCACTAGGCCACGTGACCATTGGCTTCTTTGCAATTATAACCTCCTACATCATCAGCTCGGTCATTATTTTTGTCTGAGCTATTTAGATGATAATGTCCGCTATCAGTAGGAATGTTTTTTATATACTATATACTATATAAGTGTTTTTTATATAGTATATGAAGCTTCTAATTTATAATTTATTAAGGTTTCAAATATTGAAATGAGTCTGCTTACATCATGTGTAGTATTCATATTTTCGAAGGATTTGACGTAATGAGACCACGTAACCACCGTCTTCTCAGCTGTAATTATATAACCTTTACCATTTCAATTATTTATTTATGGTAACTAATTACAATTAGCTCAGTCGTTTTTTTTGCCTGAGCTATTTAGGTAGCACTGCCATGGTAATATCTTGATCTTCAAGGTCATATTGAGGAATAATTTTTTTAAAGCATTCGATAAAATGAGGCTTGCATTCATACTAGCTAGTTAAGGTAAGGTAGCGTAAAAAAACTGAGATTTGCGTTCATCCCAATCTACGAAGGTAAAGTGGTATGATACCCAGCCAGTAAAGACAAGGCTAGAGTCTACCCCAGCCAGTAAAGACAAGGCTAGAGTCCACACCAGCCAGTTACGGCAAGGTGGTGTAATGCTCAGCCAGTAAAGGCAAGGCAGAGTGAAGATCATCAGGTGAAGGCAATGTTGACATCATCAAGGCATCACTTTAGTCAAATATCAATCAATTTTTTTTATTTTAGCAAATGCTCAAAGTTTCCACCCTCAACTGCCTAGCAATGTGCTATGCGGTAGTAAAATGCTGCTACAGCTTGACGAATTATGCCTTCATTAATAGTTATAATTTCATCTCTTATTTTCTGCTGGAGTTCATTGAGATTTGCTGGTTTCGTTTGATATACCTTATCTTTAAGGTAACCCCACAAAAAATAATCAAGCGGACTAAGGTCAGGAGATCTGGCTGGCCATTCTCTTCTGGCTATCCACCTTCCTGGAAACACTCCATTCAAATAAGCACGTACACCTCGCCCATAATGAGGTGATGCACCGTCTTGCTGGAACAACGTTCGATCAAAATCATTGCCCACAATTGCGTAAATCGCTGAGATGATTTCATTTCGAAGCATGTCTTCATATTTAATCGCAGTAAGATTTTCTTCAATAAGAAAGGGCCTGACAATACTGTTGTTTATAACGCCAGCCCAGACATTCACTTTCTGGGGGTATTGAGTACTGCGAGTATCCGACATCCATCTTGGGTTTATATCACTCCAGTACCTAAAGTTATATCTATTGACATTGCCATTAAGCTCAAAGGTAGCTTCATCTGAAAATACAATTCTATTCAAAAAATATTCATCAGCAGTTATTCGGGTTATCATCAAGTCACAAAACTCTACGCGCTTAACTGGATCATGTTCAACCAATTCATGTACAAGTTTTACTTTGTATGGCTGGAACTTCAACATTCTTGTTAAAATATTATGCACTGATCCGACAGTAATATCATGTTGCTGATGCAATTTCGTAACTGTACTGTGACAATCTTCATTGATTAAAAGAGCAACATCTAGCTGTTTTTTCTTCGCTATTCTCCACGTCACTTTCAATTCTTAGTACATGTTTTTTAGAAAAATTAGATTAAACAATAAAAAAAAAAAAATTTCGAATTGAAAGGAAAAGAAATGATAAACTTTATTTAACAATGAAACAAATTGATTTTATTTTTAACAAATTACAGTACCTTCCAAGCGAAAGCGAGAATGGAGAGTGCACCGGAGTACGTTCTTTCGTTCCCTTTTATTGTTTTTCCCTCACGCTCGAAATTTCCCTCTCTCTACGCTCCGTCTTCGCGGAATCTTCGGCACTGTCTCGCAGCCTCGCGGCCCCAGGTCGATTTCTCTTCCCGCGCACGCACCTACGTCACTGGAAAAACTTAGAGTTTTCCGGACGAGGTTCACGGCCTCGAGGATGCCGAAGCATCCTACGAGCACGTCCAGCTTCTAGGCCACGGGTATGCCCGTGCACTAAGAGACTGCCTCGGATCTTATGCGTCGACTTAATAATCAATTCTAACATTGGCACTCTCCCTGTTCGCTTCTGCTTTTACAACAGTTTTTTACAATTCTTTTGTATCCGTCTAATAATTATTATAAATCGCTCCGAATTTATTATTATTGTCGCTCGCATATAAAATTTCATCATATTTAAATGTCTCGTTTCAACTTAGCATTCTTTTTATTTATTTAGTCGCACCGATAACGATAGTTTGGCCTTGCGCTAACGCTCGGAGCTTTTCGCCGAATTTTATTGTTTACCATGCTGTTCAATAAGTTTTGCGGTTCGATAAGAGAGAGTGTTGCTACTAGCCTAAATTTTTTTTTGTTATGTTGGTACACTCTTCATATAAACGTATGTGAAGTTTCATTTTAATCTGTCAATTCATTCTTTGTTTACAAGCCATTTAGTATCGACGTGTCACAGTATTTTTTTACAATGGAAAAAATCAAGTATCGTGCAGTGATTGAATTTTTATTTTTGGAAAGTTTAAAAGCAAAGGAAATTTATGAACGAATGTTGAAAGTGTATAAGGACTCTTCGTCTCCAATTAGTAAAGTAGAAAGATGAGTTGTTGAATTTAAACGTGGTTGTACAAGCCTTGAAGACGATTCAAGTCAAGGACGTCCAAAAACAGTAACAACATCAGAAATTGTAGAAAAAATACAGGATATCGTATTGGAAAATCGTCGAGTGACTAAAAGAAATTTAGTAGAAGCCCTAGACATCTCATTGGGCAGTGTAAGCAATATTTTGACTAAAATATTGGATTTCAGAAAGCTGTGTGCACAATGGGTGCCGCATTTGCTAACAATGGAACAAAAACACATTCGAATGCGACTTTCTCAGCAACATTTAGAGCGTTTTCGAAAGGATAAAGTAGATTTTGTGCGTCGATTCATCACTATGGATGAGACTTGGGTCTATCACCATGATCCTGAATCGAAACAAGAGGCTAAAGAGTGGTGTGAACGTGGTTCTTCGGCTCCGGAACGAGTTCGTGTCCAGAAATCGGCCAAGAAGGTGTTAGCACCAGTTTTTTGGGATGCGAAAGGAATTTTGTTTGTGAATTACTTGCAAACTGGTAAAACAATAAATTCTAAATATTTTCGCAACCTTTTAGACCAGCTGAAGGAAAAAATTCGTGAGAGAAGACCCGGTTTGCAGAAGAAAAAAATCCTTTTTTATCAGGACAATGCACCGTGTCACAAGAGCATTTTGACAATGGCTAAAATCCATGAATTAAAGTTTGAATTGTTGGAGCATCCATCGTATTTACCAGATTTGGCCCCTAGCGACTTTCATTTGTTTCCAGACCTAAAAAAATTCATGCGTGGAAAGCGTTTTTTATCAAATGATGAGGTCATAACAGATGTGGAAGCGTATTTTGCAGCCCTTCCAGATTCTCACTTCAGGAATGGAATTCATAAATTGGAATCTCGTTGGAACAAGTGTATTGATGTTCAGGGAGACTATACTGAATAATAAAGTGTATTTTAAACCATTAAATTGTGTTTTTCTTATCAAACTGCAAAACTTATTGAACAGCCTGGTACCTCTCCAACTTTGCTTTTTAAATTGTCTATTTAAGAATTTCAACTATTAAATTTATATTCTTTTCAAATATTTTTAAATTTTTATTTATTTTAAAACCATTTTTAACAGTATATTTCGTCTCTTAGGAGGAACTATGTACTCGTCACTATCATCACAGTCACTATCAGGTACTGAATCGTACGTTAAATTTCTCTTATTTTCATTGTATGCTTCAAGTTCCAACCCATCATCAGTACTCTCGTTATCTTGCAAATCATTTCTAAACCCTTTCATTTTTGCGAATTACACTAAATTATTTAAATTTTGAACACAAATTTTATTATGTTCGCGGGACTTTTTGATAAAATTGATACTTTTATAAAATAAGGTGTGTGATGTACACAATGTGTACACAATGACTAGCTTTTAAGCGATCTCAATGTTTCTTGAGAGCTCATTCGAAACTGACTACTTGGACATTTCTCTGAACAATTATATATTATTGTCTCGTAAGTCGACCGAAACATTTGAATCACGAGGCATAGGGGATGATAGTGTTTTGTCATTTTTGCGATTTTCGAAGGTTCCCGCTGCGGGGTCATCGACTTCTACGACTATTTAAAAATGTCCCTTATAATAATTATATTTTAATCCTGTAAAGGATTAAAATATAGTATTATATTTAAATTATGATTACTTAAATGAAAATCATATTTATCATGAACTAAATCTAATTGAAGTTTACATTTATCGATCACAGCCCTCTAGAAAACTTTTTTTTTTATTTTAAAGGCTTACAAACAAAAATTTTTGATTAAAAAATAACTCTGTAAGTACTTTTTACAATCAATGTTTAATTTATATTATTTATATTTTAAGTAAATAAAACTATATGTTGATTAGAATTGTTGCATAAATTTCTGATTTTAAATACTGTTCTTTTGTATGATTTCTAGTATTTCGAAATATTAAAGTATTTTTTTATAAAAAATACTCGATAATCAAAATGATTAGTTTTTAATTAAAACTATTAATTTTAAAAAAATTTTTTTAAATCTATTTTTACACAAAATGAAAATTTTTAAAGGAAATCTGTAATCTAACACATCGTTCAATAAGTGCCGAGACTAACAACGAAAACAACACTTTTTTTCAAAAATCATTTTTATTCATCAATATAATCTCCTTTTAGAGTGATACAATCTTTCCAACGCCTTTCCAACATTTCTATACCATGTTTATAGAAGGATTTATCCTTTGCTTCAAAACAGGCTTCAGTTTCGGCAATGACCTCCTCATTCGAGCCAATTTTTTTTCCCTGGAGCATTTTTTTGAGATCAGCAAAGAGCCAGTAGTCGCTGGGGGCTAAATCTGGCGAATACGGGGGGGGGGGGTGGAGAAGCAAATTAAAGCCCAATTCGTTCAATTTTGCCATTGTTTTCATGGACTTGTGACATGGTGCATTGTCTTGGTGAAAAAGGATTTTTTTCTTCTTCATGGGCGGTTGTTTTGCTGCGATCTCCTCCTTCAAACGTACCAACAAGTCAATATAATAATCACTGTTGATCGATTTATCTTTTTCCAGGTAGTCAATGAAAATCACGCCATGTGTATCCCAAAAAACAGACGCCATGACTTTGCCAGCAGACTGCTGCGTTTTTGGGCGCTTTGGGCGGCTTTCGCCAGCCATGCGCCACTCAGATGATTGCCGATTCGACTCCGGAGTGAAATGATGTATCCATGTTTCATCCATGGTCACGTATCGACGCAGGAAATCCTTTTTATTGCGAGTAAATAGCGATAAACAGCTCTCTGAATCGTCGACTCGTTGCTGTTTTTGTTCCACTGAAAGCAATCGCGGCACCCACTTGGAAAAAACCTTTTTATGCTCAATTTTTCATGAAAGATTGTAAATACGCTTCCAGATGATATCTGTGTCATTTCTGCAATCTCACGGATCTTCACTTTGCGATTTTTCATCACAATTTTTAACACTTCACTCACATTTTCCTGTGTAACGGCTTCCAATGGCCTACCCGAACGTTCCGCATCGTTTGTGTCCGTACGACCACGTTTAAACTCAGCATACCAACGACAAATCGTTGGTTTGGATGGAGAGGAGTCCGGGTAATGTTTTTCAAGCCATTGCTGGGCTTCTACCGTGTTTTTACCCATTAAAAAACAATGTTTTATCAACACGCGAAACTCGCTTTTTTCCATTTTTCAAACAAATTACAAAGTGACTTTACTCTAACCTCGATAACTCTGCTATCTGTGATCTGATCGACGTAAAATTTCTACACGTTTCATGTAAAGGTTCGCACTCTATGGAAACGTGGCCAGTTTGGTAGTACTAGCACCATCTCTGGGTTAGTCTCGGGACTTATTGAACGATGTGTTAAGTATGTCTATCAAGCATTTATGTATTATTTGATTACTATTGTTATAACTTTTTTACTGATTTAAACTAATATAAAACTCAGGTGTTAGTTCGTATCGATCTTGTTGTTTATTTTCTATGCTGAATTTTATATTTATCTTAAAATTTTGTTCAGATAGATAATAATTCGTTGTTAATTTTTTACTTTTTGTAAAACTATGTTTTTGGGAGAAAGGATTTCAATGTAATGATTTTATTTTAGATTTGAACATGCACATTAATCCTTTAAATGTATTGAATTTATTATTAGTATACTTTAAAACCTTAAAATTGTCAAGTAGTGAGACTAATATCAAAGAAATAAGTTTATCAGAAAAGATAAAAGAAATATTAATAGATGCCACATACGAATTTAATGAAGTTGATATGATTGTTGAAGAGACGTTACTTTTTCATAAAGATTATAAAGATACTGATGCTTAAATTGTTGAAGAAGAATACAACATCATTTTTCTGATCCTGAATTTGTACCAACAAATCAGTATACAAATAATGACAAAGAAATCACATTCGATTATAAGCAAGAGGCCGTAGAATATTGGAGAAGCAGAAAGACAAAAAATTTGAAAATTGAAACTGTAAAAAGTAAATTCAAAAAATTTTCATCTACCATATAAGTCAACTTAAACGTTGGGCGAGAACAATAAATAAAGGTGGGACTTATAAAGAAAAAATTGCGCAAATTTGCCAACACACTTTGGATAATTTTAAAGCTGCTATAGAAGCTTGTGCAATAGTGCATGATTGCGATATACGTAAATGGGCATTACACGCTTAAAAAATGATTGGCCATGAAGATATTAGATTTAAGGCCTCTCCGAATTGATTGCTAAAATTTAAAAAAGCTCATCGAATAGTATCCAGGAAAGTTAATAAATTTATCACTAAAAAAACATTAGAAAGTAGCGCTGAACTTCAAACTAAAGCTGATGCTTTTGTAGCTGATGTCAAATCATGCATACCACAAATTAGAATTGAAAAGTTGTATAATTCAGATCAGAGTGGTTTTTAATTAGAAATGCCCTCTGGTCGAACATTAGCCGTTGAAGGAGAAAAACAGGTGCAATGCTTGGTTCAATCCGTCGATTCAACGACCCACAGTTACACCATTCAGCCGACAATATCGGCTGCAGGCAAACTTTTATCATCATTATTTTTAGTATTACAAGAAAAAACTGGTCAATTTAGTCCCGTAGTAAAATCTACCTTATTTACACCAACAAATGTCTATGTAGAAGCATTAAAATCAGGAAAATTAACAACAGGTGAGTACATGTCAGCATATTATAATAAAAGGATCAAGAAAATTTTTTGATAAAAAATAATTTTTAATTTATTTTTTTTTTTTAGAACATTTTAAAATTTGGTACGGAAGTATTTTATTTAAATGTTGGTCCTACATCTGGACTATTATTTGATTCTTGGAGCGGACATTGTGACAAAGCTATAGGGGAAACGATACCGAAAAATAAAATCGTTAATATAAAAAAAATCCCCACGGGAACGACAGGAAAGATCCAACCTCTTGATGTCTATGGATTTCGTATCTGGAAAAACTTCGTTCGACATTTTTCAGATCGAGTAGTATTGATGGACTATGATGTAAATCTACATTTAAGAAATAACATTATAAAATTGTAATCTCTGGTTCATAATCAGCTCTCTTCACCGAGATACACAAATATTTTTCAATATTCTTGGTATAAAAGTGGCTACATGAATGAAAAACCAAGTAAAACTGATAATCCTGTAGATTTTAGTTTTGATGAATCCTACAATACAAAATGTGAGGTAGAAGGATGTAACAATGTTGTTATAGTACGATGTGTTGGTGCAAGAAATCACTATGTTTCCAACATTTTTTTGAGAAATGTCATTTTTGTAAAACATTTGTTAAATAATATCTTGTCATGTATCAATAAATATGAAAAAGAATATAATCATATTTTAAGTAATAATGACAAAATTTATAGCTTATAATAGAAATAATACCGCCCGCTAAATCCTAAGCTCACAAACCTCAAGTCAGCACTTATAATCCTATAAACTGTGATGCGATTCTCGCGCACACACACACACATATACGAGGGCAGTCCCAAAAGTACCCGACCCGACAAAGAAAACCGTAAAAAAATTGCGAAAATGTTTTTTATTTTTCAACATATTCTCCTTTCAGTTCGATACACTTTTCCCAACGATGTTCAATAGCTTCGATACCCGCTTTATAGTAGGAACCGTCAAGCCCCTCAAAATACCTATTAACCGCAGACTCTACCTCTTCATTGTTGGCAAATCTTTTGCCGCCGAGCCATTTTTTTAAATTCGGAAAAAGAAAATAATCCGAGGTAGCCAGATTTGGCGAATAGGGTGCGTGAGGAAGCAATTCGAACTTCAACTTATTGATTTTAGCCATCGCAATGACGCACGTGTGGACTGGTGCGTTGTCGTGATGAAACGACACTTTTTTTTTCGTCAGATGGGGCCGTTTTTTCTTGATTTCATCACTCAAACGCTGCAATAAGGCTGCATAATATGTGCCGTTGATTGTTTTTCCTTTTTCGAGATAATCAATAAATATTATTCCACGTGCATCCCAAAAAACGGATGCCATGACCTTGCCAGCTGACTGAACTGTCTTTGCTTTCTTTGGAGCCGGTTCTCCCTTTTTAGTCCACTGCTTTGACTGCTCCTTGGTCTCAGGTGTAAAATGATGGACCCATGTTTCGTCCATGGTTATGAATCGACGCAAAAACTCGGCTTTATTGCTGCGAAACATTGTCAAACACTCGATGGAAACATCCTCACGCTGCTGTTTCTGCTCCATTGTGAGCAAACGCGGCACCCATCTTGCGCATAGCTTTCTCATGTCCAAATTTTCGGTCAAAATGCGATGCACAGCACTTTTTGAAATGCCTGCCATGTCTGCTATCTCGCGCACTTTTAGTTGACGGTCATCCAATACCATTTTGTGGATTTTCTTCACATTTTCTGACGTAGTGACCTCACTTGGTCGACCACTGCGGTGTTCATCTTGGCAGCTCGTACGACCTCGCTTAAACTCAGCTACCCAATATTTGACCGTTGTAAACGAAGGAGCAGACTTCCCCAGAGTAGAATCTAACTCGGCTTTGATATCGGTTAGACTTAGACCTTTCAAATGAAAGTATTACATCACATAACGATGCCCGATTTTTTCCATATTTACAAATTCACTGAGAGCGTTCACTTTGGATGTCTGTAAAAAAAATAATAATAAACATACCGTTATGAATTTTTCACATTAAGTTGTTGAAAGGTGGTATTGTCAATCGCAGTAATTGTTTTTTTAAAACTACCTGTATTTATAAGTCTGGTCGGGTACTTTTGGGACTACCCTCGTATATATATATATTCAATTAAACCCGTAAATAAATAAATGTAAACGCGACACGGATCGGCGCCGAAATAATATTAATTTAGATTAAATTTTCATTATTTTCTTTTTTTTTGCAACGCGAACGCAAACATGAACGCGACTGGGTTGCATAGCAACCAAATGATGGAGAGAGAGGCGAAGAGAGAGATAGAGAATAGTGATGTATTATAGCAAGGGAGACGAAACTTACACGATGCGAAGAAAAATTGTGATGCGCTTGAAGTGCATTACCAGCACCTCTATCCATCGCGACGAAAAGGATCCAGGAAGCAACGAGAAGAAGACGACGAGAAGGACCATCCGCGTTGAGGTTATGGTCGCTAGCCATGTGGAGGCAGTGCACCATGATATGTGCGTCTCCGAGCGATCATACGCCGCCATCGGTCACCCACGCACTTACACCCGCAATGTTTTTGTGCACGTTCGGGCATAAAACGTCACAAAACTTCAAGCCCACACATCGCTAGCTCATACTCCGTAAGCCAACATACCTTATACTGATACACCCCAAGCCCATCAATCTTAAACCTTCAATTTTTAGCCTATAAACTTCAAACTCACACATCAGAAGCCCTCGCACTCCAAGCCTACAAATCCCAAGCCCACAGACCTCAATCCTGAATTTTAGAAACAGAAAAAAATAGAAAAAAAATAATTGAATATGATTTATTTATTGTAAATTCAGTTTATTTTATGCATTGACTAAATAATAATAAAGAAAAAAAAATCCACCACTCATATGTGGCCTATTACTGTGAAGGGTGGTTAAAGATAGTTAAGGATAGTTTTTAAAAAAAAGCCGAAACGCGTCAAATTTAATATTCTAAAATATTCACAAGAATCTTTTTTTTAATTTTTTTTAGGCTATACCGCAAAATTTACAAAAAAAATACTATTAAATGTAGTTTATTTTTTTTTCATAGGGGTTGCAACCCATTTGGTCATAAATACTGCCAATAGTTGAGGTTTTCAAATACTAAAATTTTGCAATTTGTTTTTTTCAAAAATATTTATTAGATGCTGAGAAATATCAAAAAAATGGATTTTGGGGCCTGACTTTGGAGGTGGATTTTACCCCTTTAAAGTGTTTGTCCACCGATAAAAAAATACGTGTCTAATATTTTTTTAGTACTACAACATATCCGAAAATCATCCAAATCGGTGAGGTCGGGTTGGGATGGTTTCCTTGTCAGAAATGGTGATTCTTAGAAAAAAACGTGTAACAACAATTTTTATAGATAATTGCATGATCTACAATTTTTGTTAAACCTGTTTTTATAATAAAACTTACCGTTTTGCTGAAAAATTAAAAAAAGCCATATTTTCGAACTTTGACCTTGAATAATTTTTTTTGCAGATGTGGGATCGATGGAGACTTTTCACATTTCATTTATAATGATGCTCTCAACATTCATACTAATTTTCAGCTCTGTGCAAATTATTGTAACCTTGAATATCTATTTTGACCGGACTATTGATACATTAAAATATAGCTATATAATTGTTTAAAATTTTATATTTAAATAAAAAAATATAATAGAAAAAGATTATAATAAAGAAAAAAAATATTTAATGAAAAGAGTAAT
Source organism: Chalcis sispes (assembly GCA_949987625.1). NCBI lineage: Eukaryota > Metazoa > Arthropoda > Insecta > Hymenoptera > Chalcididae > Chalcis > Chalcis sispes. Next base: position 24,940,194 of record OX465094.1, read on the forward strand.
TTAGAAAAAGTAATTTAAAAAATTCATTAAATCATTAAAAAATATTTAATGAAAAGAGTTAATTACGTGCTGTTGCGACGTTGACTAGAGACATAAGTATAGGCATTTTATTTTATCACGTGCATTCATTGCTTTCATGAGAATAAAATATTATATTGGGAATGTGAATAAGTTCTTGCCGTTTTTTGTGAAAATAAATCCTTTATTTAAAAAAAAATAATAAAAAAACCAAGTCAATTAAAGTATTGCCCATCGCTGAAGATTACTTTTTTCCATCTATCTGGCAGCAAACCACACTTCTTTTGCGGCTATCCACGAATCGATCCATTTTTTTATTTCTTCATACGAAGTGGAGTGCTACTCAGCCAGGCCACTAGTCATCGATCGAAATGAATAGTTATCAAAAGGCGCAATGTCTGGAGAGTACGGCGGGTGGGGTAGGACTTTCCATTTCAGCGTTTCCAGGTATGTTTTGACCGGTGACGCGACATGCGGCCAAGCGTTATCAATCAGCAAAATCACTTTATCGCGTCTTTGCTCATATAGAAGCCGTTTTTCTTTCAATGCTCGGCTCAAACGCATCAATTGTCGTCGATAAAGATCTCCTGTGATGGTTTGGTTGGGTTGGAGCAGCTCGTAATACACTTTCCCCAGATGATCCCACCAAATGCACAGCATGAGCTTGGAACCGTGCATATTCCGCTTTGGTGTTATGCTACTGCTTCGCCGGGCTTAACCCACGACTTTTTACGCTTGGGATTACAGTAGTCTATCCACTTTTAATCATCAGTTACAATATGAAAGAAACCTTTTTCTTTTTGTCGTTGAAGCAGCTGTTCACACGTGACAAGACGCCGATCGACGTCTCTCGGCTTCAGTTCGTACAGCACCCAAGATCCTTCCTTTTGTATCATTCCTAATGCTGTCAGACGTTTCGAAACTGTTGTTCGATCAACTCCTAATGATTTTGCAACATCGGATTGCGTCTGACATGGATCTTCAGCAAGTAATGTTTCCAATTTTTCGTCTTGTAACTTTTTTGGTGCCCCACTGCGTACTCTATCTTGAACATCAAAATCACCATTTTAAATCGGTTAAACCAATCTCTGTATGTTCTTTCCGACAGAGCATGATCACCATAGGTTTCTACAAGAATTCTGTGTACTTCAGCTGCAGATTTCTTGTGAATAAAATAGTGCAGTAAAATTCTCCACAAAAACGGTTTATTTGGCATGGAATTTGACATGTTTTACGCTACAAAAAGAAAATGTTCTTTATAGCTTAATCGAAAGACACGCAATGATTTTAAATATAGGTTATAGAACTTCATTATAGATGCATCATCGTCTTGAATTATACACACAAAATTTTTGTACCGCCATCTGACGGTGAAATAGCGAGAACTTATTCACACTCCTAATATTATAAAAACAATTCATCTTCATCACGATAATAGTTTTCAGTCTAGACATTATACAATCCTTATTCATCAAAATAATCAATGCATACAAGTAAGCGATACACACATAGAAAAAAAGTGGCTACGTGAAGCCAAAGACGTCTACTTACTTACACTAGAAGATATTACAAAAAATTAATTAAATTTAGCAAGATTTTGTAAGTTCTTGCTACTGCGTTAGAAATAAAGTTGTTTAAAATTACAAGTGAATTATTATATTGTTTCAAAAATATTATTTGTACAAACGTAAAAGATTATTGAATTTTTCCAAAAAAATGTATAGATATAATGGAATATCTTCTTTCACTTTTAGAACATCATAATATTTTAAGTACGTATTGCAGGCTCCTCAAAAGTAACAAAATCTCTTAAAAATAACCTTTTATCAAAGCTGGAACGTTGGCAAGTAGAATTTGTTTCATATCCCATTTAAAAAAAATAATTTTTAAATTATCTATTTACTGTTTATTTACAATAATTTTTAATGTAAGTGAAACAAAGTGACGAAATTATAACGTTATCAGAATTCAAATTTCAGCTAAAAATGGTCTTGAAATCCGTAAAAAAATTGTCAAGTATTTCGATTAGCGTTTTCTTGAGATCGAAAAATTAAAATGTGTAATGAATTTACTAGATAAGTTATGTCATTTATTAAACACATATTTAGGTAAAAAGTTCATGCAACTTATAAATAATTATATCAATATCTTATAAATAATAAATAGATATATGTAGATGTTGAGTTTGCATTTAAATAAATACAATAAAGTATTTATGGTACCATTTAAAAATTAATGTCTGACAATCATAAATTATAAAGATAATTACAAGAACTACACTATCAGCAAACAAATGACTTAGAATTAGTAATGGATACTACATCAAGGGGCGCGCCAGCGCCCCGTGGTAAGTATTGGTACTACTAACCACGGGCGCCTGGCGCACCTATTTATACATGAAGGGGAGGTTCTCATCTAGCGACCCAAAAATTACGTGATATTCGCGATTTTTTTTCTCATGGAAGGAAATAAATAAAATAGTCAAGTTTTCTGGTACTTATTAAGTATGTTATTAACTACTTTTACAAATTTTTTTAACAAAAATACCGAATAGTTTATTAGTTACATGCATTGAAAAATAGTCATCGAAAAAAAAAGACACCTCCACGGGCGGCAAGGTAACTCATCCAATTTTTGTCTGAAATCAAAAAATCAAAGTTTGTTATAAACTAGAAGACATTTGCTGGATCTTGAACCAAAATCACGAAGAAAAGTTAAAAATTAACAAAATGGCGGACTTGCAAAACAAAAAATATTTTTTTGCTCTAAAAAGTGCAATAACAATAAAAATAATCATTGTAAAATTATGATTTTAGGTCAAGATCCAGCAAATTTAATTACCTTTAAAATAAAAAATTCATTTCGATATATATAATAGTTTTTGAGATATCTTGCCGCCCGCCTCAAAAAACATGGTTTCGAGAAAAACGCATTTAAAGTTTTAGTACGCGATTTAGTACGTAAAAAGACGACTTCGGTTTTTTGACTATAACTTTAAAAATAAATTGAATTCGGCAAAACGGGTTTCACGAGCGTATTCTACGAGACATTTGCCAACTTTTTAAGCAAAAAAAAAAATCGATTTTTTGGTCGTGCTTGATGAGAACCTCCCCTTAAATTGATGCATGAAAAAATTAAAAAGTTTTTTTTAATTATACATTTTAATATTTAATAAAATGTAATCTATCACCTTTGCTTTTTTTTTATGTTCTTTCAAATAAAAAAAAAAGCATTAACATTCGTGCATTCGTTACGAAGATACGATATGCGCCCCCAATTTTTCATCAAATCGCTTTTCAAGCATTTCGTCTAATATCTAGATTCATATTAAGATAAGATAATCTGAACAAGATAATCTCTTGTTTTTATCTCATCATCTCTTTATATATATATATATATATATATATACTAACTATACTAAAATATCTCGTCATCTCTTTATATATATATATATATATATATATACAGTCTGTCAAGTAAGAGCGTGGTCGACTTCACCGACAGGTAATAGACGATTTCGCTTTAATTCTTTCGCGAGCCAATAGAGAAAAGCTTTGTCCTTGATGCATTGTCAACTAAGATTCAGTTGTCGTTGATCTTTTAAAACAGAATCACGTTAAACGCCATGAGTGCTAAGTACGCGTCGCGCTACGAGGCTGTGTTCCTTTGCATCCACCCGAAAGGTCCCAAAATGTCGCAATCAGCGGCTGTTAAATATATGAGAAAGTCGAAGGCATTTGTACAGAAGTGGATACAGCGATATAAAGTAGCTAAAAATGTCGATGATTTACCAGAACGTGGCTCGATAGGAAAAGTGAACAAAAAAGATGAAAAAAGAATAGTGAATCTGTTTTCGCGGAATCCTGCTTTAACACTGCGGCAAGGACAAGCAAAATTAATGGCAAAAGGTTTAGATATATCCTACGAAACTATCCGAACCCATCTTCGTACTCATCATCTGAAATGGCGCAACACAATGAAGAAGCCTCTGTTGATTGAAAAACATGTGACAAAGCGACTCGCTTGGGCGCATGAGAATATTGATAGAGATTTTGAAAATGTCATTTTTACTAATGAATGTTCTATATGGGCACGTTCTGTCCTCACGCGAGCCTGGTCAACTTTCACCAATAGGCTTGTTCAGCGGACCGTAAAACATGGAATAAAGGTGCATCTTTGGGGCTGCTTCTCAAAGCAGGGATTCGGCACTTTGCACCTCTTTACTGACAACCTGAATGCCGAGAAAATGATAAAAATCTACAAAAAAGCTTTACTGCCATCTGCCAAACGATGGTTCATCACAAAAAATAAAGATTGGATTCTGCAGGAGGACAACGATCCTAAACACCGCAGCAAGCTCTGTACTCAGTGGAAGACTCAATCTGGCATCGTTACATTGGATTGGCCGTCGCAGTCGCCCGATGCAAACCCTATTGAAAATGTGTGGGCATATATTAAACGGAAGCTTCGTGGAAGACGCACATACACTTTGAAGCAGTTGTCTTACGAAATTCGTCGGATCTGAAGATCCTTGCCACTAGAATACGCCGTCAAATTAGTAGAAAGCATGCCTCGGAGATGCTAGGCAATTATCGACGCCGGTGGTGACTGGACACATTATTGACCGAATTGCATCATTGTTTGTATTGTGTACAATGTATATATAAATATGAAAGTTTCATCAAATAAATTTTTTTATAAATTAACACGACCACGCTCTTACTTGACAGACTGTATATATATATATATATATACTACACTAAAATATCTCATCATCTCTTTATATGTATATATATATATATATATACATACTAACTATACCAAAATAAAATATATATAGTATATTTGTAATAAATGTGTATATATTATTTTATACATACATACTATATTTTAAAATAATTTTAAATGAAGCTATTTCTGTGTATATATATGTACTATTTTAGAGGTTATTTGTGTATTGATTTGATTTATATATACCATTTTACAGGTTATATTTTTTAAAGATTTTAACGAACCTATATATGTATATATATATATAATGTGTTGATAGTATTAAAAAAAATTCAATACGTATTGATACTATTTAAAAATTAAAAATGTTATACTTTTACTTAAATGTGTTTATTGTTGGGATCATTCAAGTAAATAATAAATAAACATGAAATAATTGTGCTTAAAACGAAAACAATCAAGGGGTTATTAATTATGTTTACTATTTCTTCTATAGTGTAAGGTATTTTTTTAAATTAAGATATAATTACAATTTAAATATATTGAATTTTTAATTATTTCTTAATTTAAAAAAATACTTTACACTATAAAAGAAATTTTAAATGTAAAATTAATACAAGTGTATATGGATTGCCATGCAACTTATGATTCAAATTTAAATCTTAGTTCTACAAGCATTGCATAGCGTAATGGTTAGGGCGTCTGCTTTATAATGCGATGGACCCGGGTTCGATCCCACCGTAAATCAAACATTTTTCTGCGTTTTTTTCCGTAAAATAATGTGTAAAGTAACGTGTGCGACAATGCGAATAAACGATTTAATATAATGCGTATGTTAATATGTATAATCATAATAATAAATACAATTCTAAAATATATAAAAATACTTAACTAAGGTTTTTATAAAGGTTTTAAAAAAGTATTTTAAAAGGTTTCATCAACTACTTACAATCATTATCATGATTAGCTTTTTGGTTTTTACACGAAAAAGAAATATGTAACCGTTCTAAAAGCTAATAACTATTTATATTCTAGCATTTATTGCATCTTTGTTTGTAAGGACATTTCCTAAAAATAAAAATCTATAAAAATGTAATAAAATCTTATGGACATTTATTAAATTTATAAAATGACGGTAAAAACTTCGAAACATTAATAAACATTATTGACTATTATTAGAGTCCAAAATCCACACATTATAAGATTTTAATATTACCTAATAAAAGCTAATAATCATGATGAAGAATTACTTTTTGTTAATAACATTTGTGTATACGTGATTATTTCCGCTTAGGTTTCATGAAAGAACATTTCTTTAGAACAATCTTTAAAAATTGGTCGTTCTGTTGTCAGTGCTAGAGCTGATAATATTAGGTGTAGTAAAAAGAAATCCATTATTTTTGCATTAAATTAAAGGTTTTATTTAGCATAGATAAAATGGTACGGATTAGGTCAAATACGCACCGTTTTGTTCGATAACTTGTTGCCATTTTGGAGGTAATTTCATCATGCCTCTCTCGTAGAAACCCTTGTCTCTATTGTCAAAAAACTGGGACAGTCGATTTTCACAATCTTCTCTTGAGGCGAATTTTTCACCTGCAAAATCATTCTTCATAGACAGGAACAGGTGGTAATCACTTTGTGCCAGGTCCGGACTATAAGGTGGATGCATAAGAACTTCCCAACCAAGCTCCCGGAGCTTCTGGCGAGTCACTATCGATGTATGCAGCCTGGCATTGTCCTGATGGAACACAATTCCTCTCCTATTGGCCAAAGCTGGCCGCTTCTGGGCGATTGCTTCTTTCAGACGGTCCAATTGTTGACAGTACAGGTCCGAATTAAGAGTTTGGCCGTAGGGAAGCAGCTCATAGTAGATGATTCCCTGCCAGTCCCACCAAACACACAGCAAAACCTTCCTGACTGTCAATCCTGGCTTGGCCACCGTTTGCGCCGGCTCACCGAGATTTGACCACAACCGTTGTCGCTTGACGCTGTCGTAAGTGACCCACTTTTTATTACCAGTAACCATCCGCTTTAGAAATGGATCGATATTGTTGCGATTCAGCAGCGATTCGCAGATGGAAATTCGGTGCATGAGGTTTCTTTGCGATAACTCGTGTGGCACCCATACATCGAACTTTTTGTATCCAGCCTTATTTAAGTGGTTTCAAACGGTTTTTTGTGCAATGTTTAGCTCCTGGGCAATCGAAACAGTGCTTACGTGACGGTCGGACTCGACGATTTCCATTATTTTATCGACATTTTCGACAATTGGCCTTCCAGAGCGTGGTGCATCTTTGACGTCAAAATTACCGGAACGGAATCGACGAAACCAAAATTGCGCGTGATTGGCTGTTACAGTATCAGAACCATAAACACTATTCACATTTTCAGCTGCCTGGCTTGCGTTTTCGCCTTTATCGAAGAAAAACTGTAAAATATGGCGTATTTTCTCTTTGTTGGTGTCCATCTTTGACGCGTGCTAAAAAAATACTGAGTCAAGCAATCACAAAACTGTATCATAAGCTTTTTTAGTACGAAATCTTATCTTTTTAACGCCATCTAGTGTAGCCCGGTCGCACTTTTACAACGGGAGATACAGACTACTAAAGCCATCTATTGGCAAAATAATGGATTACTTTTTACTACACCTAATATTATAATTAACCCAATCATTTGTTCATACGGGCTCTATAAACCCGGCTTGACATTCATATTACAAATTATTAGTACGTTTATTTATAGAGGCTTAATAAATCTTTATTACTGCACATATATTACACTTTATTTTTACGTTAGTTAAAACGGACTCCACAAACCCCAATAAACGTAGTCACATATTAATTAACCATTTCCTTTTTTTACGCGTGCTCAATAAGCACCGATTAGCGTATGAATATTGTATTTAATCATGATACGGGCTCTATAGGCATCGATTAGAAATATTGAATATTGTATAATACTAGCTCCATAAACACCGAATACCGTACATATTACAATTTATTTGTAGGTTTATTAATACGAGCTCCATAAATGCCGATTACCGTTCGTATTAAAGTTTCTTCTAGAGTTTAATGATACTGGCTCGATAAACCTGTATTACCCTACATAATAAAAGTCATTTATACGTTTATTGATCCGGGATCCATAAACACTTGTAATGAACGGTCTCCCGTTCATTATTTTAAAAACTTAAAATAAAAGCATCGAAATATAACGCAGCATAATAACGAGTAAACTGCGTCGTAAAAATTAACAGTACACGTATGGCATACACACAGCTACCGAAAAAGACGCACACGTCCTAAGAAGAAAAAAAAAAGGGGACCATAACCCACGGCAATTAACGAAGGCGAGCATTTCCCTACAAGAGAGAGAAAGACAAGAAAAGGGCAAGAGTAAAGCACGCTTGAATAGGAGCCCACGCAAAAACACACTAGTTAACGCATAGGACCCAAGACAACGGAATAACGAATAAAAATAAAAAAAAGAAGGGGTAGGAGGCACAAGTCTACACTCCGCTGTTATTTAGGTGACTCATAGGACCCACGAAGATGCACCTAGAAAAAACAATAGCGATAATGGCGGCAGAGTAGCGAGTACGTACAAGAGAAGAAGAAAACTCTAAGAAAGAGGTCAAAAGAGGGGAGCCATAAAAGGCAATGTATTTTCTTGGACCGAAATTAGTATATAAAGGGCACCACAAACGATGGAAATCAGTTCAATTCAAATCAGCAGTCCAGTCTAGTCAAGTGCATCGTGACTATAGTAATAAAGTACCGTCTCGCCGAAAGTTATAAAACGTAAGTCGAAGTCACCAAAGTATAAAAATATATAATTAAAGTAAAATAAAAGGGTTAAGTCCGAGAAGAAAATCCGAAAAAAAAATATCCGTATGCACTATAACCACGCCGCAAACTAAGTCCCGCGGAAGTAATAAACAGAATTCCAAGAGGACGAGTCATCTTCCCTTAGCGCAGCGAACATCAACCGGCCGCGCAGAAATCTACGAAGCAGCCCGACTATCTGTCTTCAAGAGGAATCACTGATAAGTATCCGTAAAGGCATCATTAGATGCACATATTTTAAAGTTAATTAATTAACGATTATAAAGATAACTCTGCGTCGAGTTTTTTCACTCCTAACATATTTCCTTCTATGTGGCTCCCGTATCCCGGAAGCCTAAACGCAGAAGCGTTGGCCAACATAAACTAAGGGAGTCCAGCACGTCGAAGCTTTAAGCATTAGGCCTGCTGTATCTTTGACTTATATATGTTGCATGTTAGCGATTTCGGACGTAACACACCGCTTTACGTACGTGTTATAATTCTTTTATACGTATATTGACTAAGGCTCCATAAACCGTGATTATCGTACATACAACAGTTTCTTTTAACGTTTATTGACACAGGCTCCATAAAACTTCATTACCGTTCACATAACAATTTATTTGTACAAGTATTGATGTGGGCTTCATAAACCTCTATAAGCAAAAATATATTTTAATTAATCTTTTTTTTTCAACACGGGCTCCATATGCACCGATTAGGGTATGATTATTGTAGTTGACCATCACTTTCGTTTATGCATGCTTCATAAACGAAATAATTGATTTTCATAAACATACTTTCAAATTTTCTTTAATTTTAAAATATTTTAGCCTAAAGAAAGCAATAAAATATAATAATATCGCTAAATATCATCTTTCTTTTTATTAATGTATTTTTTGACCACTACCTGGTCATCATTTACTTATCGGATTAATAAAAAGTCATTACACAAATTTCTACGCGCAAAAGTTGTGAAATCTATTTAATGTTGTTAAGTATTTCAATATTTGTGTCGAACACATTTATTTTATAATTTTAGTTAATACTAAAAAATATTATTTTATATTTTTTACAATTTTCTTTTGAAATGTTGCTTTGAATTGAAATTTTAAAGTATACAAAATATCAATGATGTGAAATAATTCTTTTAACTCTTCTTGCATTTATTTAGTTTTTATTTTAATTCAATTCAATAATTTACATATAATTTCATATTGTTTTCGTACGATAGTAGGAAGTTGCTTCGAATGAAACCACTGAAATCAAATAATTCTTTTAACTATATTTTTCTATATATTTTATGCTATACTCTTTTACAACTTATATATTTCATAAAAAGTTACTTGTGACATGTAATTAAAACCATACTTGCCGGACACTTGTAGAGTCTATGGTGATGCTCGCAGTAATTTATGTGATCAACATATATTTTTAGATACTGTAATAGTTTGTCTACGTTTAAAATAAAACAAGTAGATGGTAATGCTCGTGGTAATTTATATAATCAAGATATATTTTTAGATATTGAAATAGTTTTTTATGTTATAACTGAAACATGATTGGGTACGAATTACGAATAATAAGATTCCAAAATTTCAGCTATACTTTCTATGTATACAAGTACATTTACAATATACAAAAATGACATAGCATATGCTAATTTTTTCCTTAATATATGTAATAAAAAATTATTAAAGTTTGTCAATAACAATTTTTTAACATTTGATATTTTTTCATTTGAAAAATAAAGTACTTCATAATTTAAATAGAAATAGAAAAATATAATTATTAAATCAAATGTTCATTTATTTTTTATATTCTATATATTTTATTATTTATATTCTCCACCATTACACTTTACAAGTGTCCGACAAGTATGGTTTTAATTACATGTCACAAGTAACTTTTTATGAAATATATAAGTTGTAAAAGAATATAGCATAAAAGATATAGAAAAATATAGTTAAAAGAATTATTTGATTTCAGTGGTTTCATTCGAAGCAACTTTCTACTATCGTACGAAAACAATATAAAATTATATGTAAATTATTGAATTGAATTAAAATAAAAACTAAATAAATGTAAAAGTAAAAAGAATCATTTCACATCATTGATATTTTGTATACTTTGATATTCAAATTCAAAGTAACATTTCAAAAGAAAATTGTAAAAATTATAAAATAATATTTTTTAGTATTAACTAAAATTATAAAATAAATGTATTCGACACAAATATTCAAATACTTAACAACATTAAATAGATTTCACAACTTTCGCGCGTAGAAACTTTGTGTAATGACCTTTTAATTATCCGATAAGTAAATGATACCAGGTAGCGGTCAAAAAATACATTAATAAAAAGAAAGATGATATTTAGCGATATTATTATATTTTATTGCTTTCTTTAGTCTAAAATATTTTAGAATTAAAGAAAATTTGAAAGTATGTGTATGAAAATTAATTATTAATTATATTTTTTCATATTTTTTAATAACAACGAAAACGATAATTTTTTTGTATTTAAATGGTTGTTGTATTTACATGTAGATATTCATTAGCATATTATATATAACAACATTAATGATTAGCTTTGGTTAAAAAAAAATGTGTTGATAAAAAAGAAAATACTTAGCAATATTATTTGATTTGACAACTTTCGAGAGTCAAAAATGCTGATTTTAAATATTCTTTTTGATAAGTTACTTACAGGTGCCATACTAATATTCGATAAATTGATAATACATGAAGAGAGCACAGAAAAATATGTTTAAACGACAACCAATACTTACCATAATTTTCTTTTTATTAAAAAGGTTGTATTTAGATAGATTTGACAGTAATTGTCGTTTTATATATACATTAGTATTTAAATATGTACGACATAACGGACTTGTTATCATGCAATTTATTGATAAAACAATCAAATTATAATTTTTTTTTTTATTAAGGTAAAAATTTTTGTAACTTTTTTCGATAGTAAATAAACGTGTCAGAGGATTTGTCTCGATCATATTTGAACCGCCCTCGTAAAATTTTATAATTAAAATTTTCAGTAAAAATTAAATTTATAAAATATATTTACTTTGTTTTTACAATCATTTTTTAATTTTTTAAGGCAACACAGTACATTCAAATTTTCAAAAAATCGAAAATTTTTTTTGATAGATTTTGTTAGAATAGACCTTTATAATTTGAGCGAGAGGAGGAGATACTGCATGGTGCAGGAAAATTGAATTAAGGTAACGTTTTTTTCAAAAATGTTGCATTATAACTTTAAATAATTAATAAAGCGGTTTTCTTAAAACGATGTTTCTCAGGTTGGTGAAATTTTAACACGTTAATTTTTACATGTTAATTCTTAGAATGACCTACAGATAAAAAAATCGGCATACAATTTAAGTTACATCAGGCTTTTAGGGGCAAAAAACGCCGATTCTTCAAAAAAATGCCGGCATTTTGTTATTTCTCGTCCAAATTTTTTTTCTTAGATCATTTTATAGTGGTTTGATTCTAGTTGAAATCACGTTTTTTTATTTTTCAGACATTTTTGTGAACAAAAATCGTGCACACCGTGATATTCTGGCGTTTTTTTCAAAAAATTTTAGCAGACGATAGAAAGCCATAAAAAATTTAAAATATATTTTGTATACTTCAATGCTAATAAAATAAAATGTGCATAGTTTCATTATGGTCTGTTTTTGTTTTCATTTCAAAATTTCCATTTTAAAAAAAGAAAAAAATCGAAAATTGAAGGTGCCATATTTCCTTAACCCATTAAAGGCCTTAGCCAGCCAAGTCAGCTGAATATACTCGTATATCATTGTTTTTGAGGAAAATTAAATTAAACAATGAAAAAAATTTTTGAATTGAAAAGAAAAGAAATAATTGAACTGTATTTAACAAATGAAACAAATTGATTCTATTTTTAACAAATTACATTACCTTCCAAGCGAAAGCGAAAATGGAGAGTGAGCTGGAGTACGTTCTTTCGTTCCCTTTTATTGTTTTCCCCTCACGCTCGAAATTTCTCTCTCTCTACGCTCCGTCTTCGCGGAATCTTCGGCACTGTCTCGCAGCCTCGCGGCCCCGGGTCGATTTCTCTTCCCGTGAACGCACCAACGTCACTGGAAAAACTTAGAGTTTTCCGGACGAGATTCACGGCCTCGAGGATGCCGAAGCATCCTACGAGCACGTCCAGCTTCGAGGCCGCGGGTATGCCCGTGCACTAAGAGATCGCCTCGGATCTTATGCGTCGACTTAATAATCAATCCTAATACTGGCACTCTCCCTGTTCACTTCTGCTTTTACAACAGTTTTTTACAATTCTTTTGTATCCGTCTTACAGTTGTAATAAATCGCTCCGAAAGTATTAATATCGTCGCTCGCATATAAAATTTCATCATATTTAAATGTCTCATTTCGACGTAGCATTCTTGTTATTTATTTAGTTGCGCCGATAACAATAGTTTGACCTCGCGCTAATGCCTCGGAGTCTTTCGCCGAATTCTACTGTTTACCTCTCCAACTTTGGCTTTTAAATTGTCTATTTAAGAATTTAACTATTAGGTTGCTGCATATGAAATGGTCGATTTAGCAATGACATAAAGTTGGCTGCAATTTTAGTGTATTACAGTCTGTCAAGTAAGAGCGTGGTCGTGTTAATTTATAAAAAAATTTATTTGATAAAACTTTCATATTTATATATACATTGTACACATTACAAACAATGATGCAATTCGGTCAATAATGTGTCCAGTTACCACCGGCATCGATAATTGCCTGGCATCTCCGAGGCATGCTTTCTACTAATTTGACGGCGTATTCTAGTGGCAAGGATCTCCAGATCCGACGAATTTCGTAAGACAACTGCTTTAAAGTGTATGTGCGTCTTCCACGAAGCTTCCGTTTAATATATGCCCACACATTTTCAATAGGGTTTGCATCGGGCGACTGCAACGGCCAATCCAATGTAACGATGCCAGATTGAGTCTTCCACTGAGTACAGAGCTTGCTGCGGTGTTTAGGATCGTTGTCCTCCTGCAGAATCCAATCTTCATTTTTTGTGATGAACCATCGTTTGGCAGATGGCAGTAAAGCCTTTTTGTAGATTATCATTTTCTCGGCATTTAGGTTGTCAGTAAAGAGGTGCAAAGTGCCGAATCCCTGCTTTGAGAAGCAGCCCCAAAGATGCACCTTTATTCCATGTTTTACGGTCCGCTGAACAAGCCTATTGGTGAAAGTTGACCAGGCTCGCGTGAGGACAGAACGTGCCCATATAGAACATTCATCAGTAAAAATGACATTTTCAAAATCTCTATCAATATTCTCATGCGCCCAAGCGAGTCGCTTTGTCACATGTTTTTCAGTTAACAGAGGCTTCTTCATTGTGTTGCGCCATTTCAGATGATGAGTACGAAGATGGGTTCGGATAGTTTCGTAGGATATATCTAAACCTTTTGCCATTAATTTTACTTGTCCTTGCCGCAGTGTTAAAGCAGGATTCCGCGAAAACAGATTCACTTTTCTTTTTTCATCTTTTTTGTTCACTTTTCCGATCAAGCCACGTTCTGGTAAATCATCGACATTTTTAGCCACTTTATATCGCTGTATCCACTTCTGTACAAATGCCTTCGACTTTCTCATATATTTAGCAGCCGCTGATTGCGACATTTTGGGACCTTTCGGGTGGATGCAAAGGAACACAGCCTCGTAGCGCGACGCGTACTTAGCACTCATGGCGTTTAACGTGATTCTCTTTCAAAAGATCAACGACAACTGAATCATTGTTGACAATGCATCAAGGACAAAGCTTCCCTCTATCGGCTCGCAAAGGGATTAGAGCGAAATCTTTCATTACCTGTCAGTGAAGTCGACCACGCCCTTACTTGACAGACTGTATGTTGGCACAAGGCGGCGCAAATGATATGACATATTGAAGTATAAATACTGCTACCTTAATTTATGGAGTCATTTCTGTTTTGCACTTCATAGTGATCGTAAAAACAAAAAAAAAAGTGAACATGGAAGTGAATCAGAAACGGCTACTTTTACTATACGAATTTAAATTAGAGCCCAACGCAACGGAAGCAACGAGGAATATCAACAGCGCATTTGGGCCTGATACAGTTAGCGAACGAACCACTCGGCGGTGGTTCGAAAAATTTCGATCCGGAGATATGGACCTTGGAAATGAGCCACGTGGATACCCAGGGCCATCGATCGATAACGACGAGCTGCGTGCATTAGTGGAGTCTGACTCCCGCCAAACCATAAGGGATTTTGCCGAGAAATTAGGCGTTCACAATTCGACAGTTTGCCGCCACTTGCAACAACTTGGAAAAGTGAAAAAGTTTGACAAATGGGTTCCGCATGATCTTACCGAGCAAAACATGACGTGTCGAATGGAGATTTCAAGTTCTCTTCTCTCCCGCAACAAAAAGGAACTGTTCTTGCATCGAATTGTGACCTGCGATGAAAAGTGGATTTTATACGATAATCGTCGCCGATCGGCCCAATGGCTGGATGCCGATGAAGCGCCAAGACACATGCCGAAACCAAGCCTTCATCCAAAGAAAATAATGGCAACTGTTTGGTAGTCTGTAGCTGGAGTTATCCACTATTCGTTCCTGCAATCTGGCGAAACCATCAATGCTGAAAAATGCCGTGCTCAACTGGATGAAATGCATCAGAAATTGATAGTCCAACGATCTAGGCTTGTCAACAGGGATGGAGTGATACTGTTTCATGATAACGCACGACCTCATGTAACGAGAACAACGGTCCAAAAATCAAACGAGTTATGCTATGAGACTCTTCCTCACCCTCCATATTCACCAGATCTCTCACCAACAGATTACCATTTCTTTAAACATTTGGATCACTTTTTGACAGGAAAAAGATTTAATAATGAAGCTGCTGTCAAAAATGCCTTCGAGGAGTTTATTCGAACCAGAAACTCGGACTTTTACAAAACTGGAATAAATGTACTTGTATCTCGTTGGGAAAAGTGTGTTGCATCTATTGGTACCTATTTTAATTAAATAAATTGTCTTAATAAAAAGTTACAGCTGTTTAAAAATTTATTACTAAATCGGCCATTTCATCTGCAGCAACCTAATATTAAATTTATATTCTTTTCAAATATTCTTTAATTTTTATTTATTTTAAAACCATTTTTAACAATCATAAATTATATGGCGACGGTCCCTCAAGTATATATTTAAATAGTAATGCATATAAAACGGAAACTACCGCTAGGTGTATGTAATAGTATCCACTATTGATTTTGAGTAATTTGTTTGCTGATAGTGTAATTCTTATATTTATCTTTATAATTTATGATTGTGAGACAATAATTTTTAAATCTCGTATTTGTAGTTGAATGAAAATTATTTATGTTATGTAGAATACATGTTTCCTTTATTTCAGTAGTTTAGAATTATTTTGTTTTTATGAAAATTGATAGTTATTAATTGTTCGAAGGATGCTTACTTTTTCTTGAAATATTTCAACTTTTTGCGATTTTGTTATCAAAAAATGCTGACAGAATACATTTGATTCAAAGCTTTTTATAAGCCCTAACCTAGTGTGTACAGCAAGATTATCACCTACAAATAACGTAACTTTAAAAAAAAATTTTTTATAGCAGAAGGTACTTCTATGTCTATTCCAATATTACTCAAAAAATTTATTTCTTCGATCCCTTTTGAGAAAATTATTTTATTTTTAAAAACTTCTATCTATCGTATTCAAAAGAATAAACAGAAATATATTCTCTAATTTAGCTTGGTACTGTGGAGCTAAAATTGGAATGCTTATATACACTGCTCCTGTTTTTGCTAATCCTTTGTCCGTACCAAGAGGATCGTTATTTTCATAGTCGTTAAAATATAATAAAATTGAAAAAACAATTTTATCTTTAAAACTTTTAGATCTATTTCTCCAGTAACTTGCTTGAATTAAACTTGTTATAACAGTAGTATTAGTATTTAACTCAGTTATATATTTGATAGTATCATCATATATCTGTAGCAATTCAAAAAAAAGTTTCAAAACGCTTCGGAAAAGAATAAATTGTACATTAACGGGTACATAAACTAATCGCATAAAACTATCTTTTTTTGTACTCTTTTTTCTCTTCTATGTTATAACTTTCTGGGCTTATAAAATTTTTTAATTTTTTATACTGTACGAAAGGTTTTTGTTCTGATGTAAATGCAGATAAACATAGAGATACATCTTTAATTAATGAATTAAAATATTCTAATTTTTTATTTTTTAAATCTTACATATTTTTCATATCGTCTGAAAAATTCGTCTTTATTACGGTTGAATATCGCTAAACATTGCTCCGAATCATCAATGTCCAATACGTTTCTTTGATATCTTTAGTCTCAGCTATCTCGATAAACTTCACTTTACGATCATTCAAAATTATTTTGTGAATTTTTTTGATGTTTTCGTCGATAACAGCCTCTTCCGAACGTCCACTGCGTACATCATCTTCGACGCTCATTTTGCCTCGTTTAAATTTAACAAACCACTTCTCAACGGTTGATTTTCCTGGAACAGAGTCCGAATAATATTTATCAAGCCTAACCTTCGTTTTAACAGTATTTTTTTCACCAAAAAGAAATGCTTCATTAACACATGAAATTCTTTTTTATCCATTTTTTTCTCAATAACAAAAGTTGCTTCACTCACAATCCTATATCTCACGAACCAAGTGTCCGAAAGCTGTCAAATTTATACACGTATCGTTTGAAGGTTGATACTAACTAAAAATCATATATATTTAACTCTAATAACGCCATCTATGTGTCAGCCTACGAACTTTTCAACCAATCTGTTAGTTAAAATTTTACACGAAGACAAGTATGAATTTCTATAATTTGGATTAATTGAATAAAGGTATACTAATGTTACTTTAATTTTACTACGTCCCACACAGCATGCAAGGTTTCATTGAAAGATTTAACGCAAAATTTCAGTGAAAAGTTGCAGCAAAGTTACACTGAAAACTTGCTGAAATATTATACTGATACATTTCAACGAAACCTTGCAGCAATCTTGTAGCAAGATTTCAATGCTATATTTTTTGGAAACCTTGCAGTAACCTTGCAACAACATTTCGCGAAACATATCGTGCAAGATTGCAGCAAGGTTAATTGGAACATTTCAGTAAAACCTTGCAGCAACCATGCAGCAAGATTTTTTAAAAATATTTCATTAAAAAATTGAAAAACTCGGCAGCAATATTTTTTAAAATATTTCGCACAAAATTACAGCAAGATTTTCTGAAGCATTTCACTGACATTTTGCAGCGATCTTGCAGCAAGATTTCAATGATGTATTTTTCCGAAACCTAGCAGCAACCTTGCAGCAACATTTCGTGAAACTTTTCGCGCAAGATTGCAGCAAGGTTTCTTGAAATATTTTAACGAAACTTTGCAGTGACCTTGCAGCAAAATTTCAATGATGCCTCTTTTTGCAACCTTACAGCAACCTTGCAGCAAGGTTGATGATCAATATGAAAAGTCATATTAAACTATAAAAACTGATAAAGTAAATGAATAAAAAAATTTTTTTTTTATATTTTTATTTAAACTATTTTTTCATATTTTAAAAGATTTTAATATTATTTTTACATTATATATATATTTTATTTCCGCCTCAAATTAATTATTTAGTCGCAAATTGTCGTTTATATATTGTATTTATTAATGTCTCACGGAAAAAACGCAGAAAAATTTCTTGACCTACGGTGGAATTGAACCCGGGTTCTTCGCATTATGAATCAGATGCCTTGGACCACTACGCTATATGCAACTCTTGTATATATTTAAATATGAATTTCCGTTATAAGTTGGCGGATGTTGCATTGTTCTCATAAGACTTTTATGAATTGATCAGTTGTTCATAACGAGATTTTCAAAATTAAATTGAACTCACTTTATTATAATAATTTATATAAGCCTGCATTTATATTGTATCAAGAGTGATGTTATTGATGTAAAGAAATTTACTGTTCTCTAAGGTAGCATTATACTCTTAGATAATTAAAATATAATTTCAATTTAAGTATTTATTTTACGCCAAAATTTAATAACAAAGTTTACTTCAAGAAAATTTTTTCTTTTTTTTAAACTTGGTTTTAATTGATTCAAACGCTTAAGTATTTAAACGACGGAACATCCGCCAACAAATAATTAATATATTAATCTTAGTTATACAAGCGGTGCGTATAGTTTAGTGGTTAGGGCGTCTGCTTCATAATGCGAAGAATCTGGGTTCGATCTCACCGTAGGTCAAAAAATTTCTCTACGTTTCTTCCGTGAAATATTAATGTATACAATATATTAACGACAATTTGCAACTAAAAAATTAATTTAATGAGGAAATAAAATATATATGTATTTCATTGCAAACCTCTAGCAATATCTCATTGCAACTTTGCAGCAATATTTCATTATAACCTTGTAGAAAACTTGCATTGATATCTTGCAAAAACTTTTCACTGCAACCTTGCTGAAAGATTTGTGGAAGGGACATATGAAGGTTGCAGCAACTTTTCAGTGCAACCTTGCAGCAACCTTTCAATGAAACCTCGTAGGAAACTTTTATTGAAACCTTGTAGAAAACTTTTTTTGAAACCTTGCAGCAACCTTTCATTGAAACCTTGCAGAAATCTTCTACCACAAGCTATCAGCAGCCTGTCATTAAAACCTTTCAGAAACCTTTCATTGATATTGGGTGTACAACTTTGCTTCCGCCGTTTTTTCCGAAATTCGAGGCTTTATTGTAAAAAACTGGTTACACATTTATGATTCAAAGTATCGTTCATCGCTGACCAGTACTTTCTCCCATCTTTCGGGCAGCATACGAATCCCGCGTTGAAAAAACTGGTCATCTTCTGAATCGATCCACAAATCGATCCAATTCTTAACTTCTTCATAAGACCGGAAGTGCTGGTCAGCCAGGCCGTGTACCATTGATCGAAACAAGTGATAGTTCGAGGGAGCAACGTCTGGAAAATACGGCGGGTGGGGTAGGACTTCCTATTTCAAAGTTTCCAAGTATGTCTTGACCACTTTCGCAACATGGGGTTGAGGATCGTCATGCTGTAAAATCGCTTTATCATGTCTCTCGTTGTATTGCGGCCGTTTGTCTTTCAATGCTCGGCTCAAACGCATTAATTGCGTTCGATAACGATCGCCTGTGATTGTTTCAGTCGGTTTTAAAAACTCATAATACACTACGCCGAGCTGGTCCCACGAAATACTGAGCATGACCTTGGAACCGTGAATATTCGGTTAGGCCGTCGACGTGGAAGCATGGCCGAGATATCCCCATGATTTTCTGCGCTTGGGATTATCGTAGTGAACCTATTTTTCGTCCCCAGTCACAATGCGATGCAGAAATCCCTTCCGTCTTTGCCTTGCAAGCAGCTGTTCACAAACACACAAACGCCGTTCAACATCTCTCGGCTTCAACTCGTACGGCACCCAATTTCCTTGTTTCTGAATCATTCCTATGACTCTCAGGCGTTTTGAAATGGCTTGTTGCGTTACTCCCAATAATCCTGCCAATTCTTGTTGCGTTTGACACGAGTCTTGATCAAGTAATGCCTCCAATTCTGCATCTTCGTAAACCTTCTTTCTTCCACCGTCATGCTGGTCTTCGACGTTAAAATCGCTATTCTTGAAGCGTTGAAACCACTCTCAGCACGTTCTTTTACTAATAGCGGCCTCACCATAGGTATTTGAGAGCATTCGATGAGCCTTAGTCGCAGATTTCTTCATATTAAAGCAGAAAATTAAAACCTCCCGCAAATGATGAGAATTTGGCTCGTAAGCTGACATGTTTAATCGAGAATAACTTTATGATGTAGGCATAAATTGACTAATATTTCGATGGCGTTATCTTTACAAATACCTAAGCTTATTGTATGACATCTATGATCTATTTATTTCAACTACCACTTACCGCTACAGCCATCTATTGCAAAACGGCGGAAGCAAAGTTGTACACCTAATACTTTGCTGAAGGATTTGTACAAGGGACATATTGAGGTTGCTGCAACCTTTCATTGCAACATTGCAGAAACCTTTCAAACCTTACATGAAACCTTGCAGCAACCTTGCAGCAAAGTTTCATGCTGTGTGGAGTGCCACATTAAAAGTGTAAAAATTACCTGTACAGCGTAAGGCAATTGCCACTTAGATCCAAGTTTTCATCGCTATTTTAACTAGATCTAGAACGGCTACTAATTTCATCATTGACCAGCATCAACAAGTGACCTTAAACTATTTTTATGTGGTACTATTTTTCGATAGACTAGCACAAATTCCGAATATGTCACTGGCGAAGCATCTGTAAAACATCAAGTACGCAGCGATGGTAGTTACGAGTGTGTGTCCGGCAAGTGTGGTTTTAATTACATGTTACAAGTAACTTTTTATGAAATATATAAGTTGTGAAAGAATATAGCATAAAAGATATAGAAAAATATAGTTAAAAGAATTATTTGATTTCAGTGGTTTCATTCGAAGCAACTTTCTACTATCGTACGAAAACAATATAAAATTATATGTAAATTATTGAATTGAATTAAAATAAAAACTAAATAAATGTAAAAGTAAAAAGAATCATTTCACATCATTGATATTTTGTATACTTTGATATTCAAATTCAAAGTAACATTTCAAAAGAAAATTGTAAAAATTATAAAATAATATTTTTTAGTATTAACTAAAATTATAAAATAAATGTATTCGACACAAATATTCAAATACTTAACAACATTAAATAGATTTCACAACTTTCGCGCGTAGAAACTTTGTGTAATGACCTTTTAATTATCCGATAAGTAAATGATACCAGGTAGCGGTCAAAAAATACATTAATAAAAAGAAAGATGATATTTAGCGATATTATTATATTTTATTGCTTTCTTTAGTCTAAAATATTTTAGAATTAAAGAAAATTTGAAAGTATGTGTATGAAAATTAATTATTAATTATATTTTTTCATATTTTTTAATAACAACGAAAACGATAATTTTTTTGTATTTAAATGGTTGTTGTATTTACATGTAGATATTCATTAGCATATTATATATAACAACATTAATGATTAGCTTTGGTTAAAAAAAAATGTGTTGATAAAAAAGAAAATACTTAGCAATATTATTTGATTTGACAACTTTCGAGAGTCAAAAATGCTGATTTTAAATATTCTTTTTGATAAGTTACTCACAGGTGCCATACTAATATTCGATAAATTGATGATACATGAAGAGAGCACAGAAAAATATGTTTAAACGACAACCAATACTTAGCATAATTTTCTTTTTATTAAAAAGGTTGTATTTAGATTTCATAAATTGGGTAGAATATATATCAAATTATAAAATATTATATTAGATTTATTATGAAAGTAATATGTGAAGAATGATTGCACTATATAATGCATTAGTTGTATAGATAAAAGAAATGAAATTCTAAAAAGTTGTAAGATTTTGTAGAATGTTATAAAATTAAAGTTTGTTCTAAGGAAAGAATGTAAATATTTCGAGAAACTTTTGGCCATTGTTTTTTTTATAATTTTATTATTTCTATATTTAACAAAATGTTTGTGTAAAAACTTTATAAAAATAAGTTAAATTTTAAGAAATATAATTTTGATATAAATTTTATTATAAAAATAAGTTGAATTTAAAGTAAAAGATAATAATCATGTACAAATTGTTTTGTAATTTCATGTACAAAATAACATTATATTAATTTATAATAAAAATATTGATAACATTGAATTTATATTTGTGTTGTTAATTGAAAGATTTAATTTATATTTGTGTTGTTAATAAAAAAATTTAATATAAATATACACAAATAGCTTCATTTAAAATTATTTTAAAATATAGTATGTATTGTAACGGGGTGGCAGTTTTAAACATTAACCGCCACAGGAGCAATTAGCTTCAGGGGACGCGCAATCCGCAAAAGGCGCGAAATTGCCCGTTGCGCCCCCTTTTAGGAAGCTAAAGTCTTGGACGACTTTGCTCCTGGGTCCAGGCTCGAGAAGCCGGTCTACGGACCCAACTTACCCGTTGCAACGCCGCGCAATCGTCGTTGCGCGGCTCGTTCGTCGTCCTCACCTGGCTAGTTGATCTCGGAGAGGGCGGTATTCGGGAGGAGAGCTGACTGCTCCTCGTCGCAGAAATAATAAAAAAAATGAAAAGCAAAGTAACGAAAAAAATTATAAATAATAAAAGAAAAAAAAAGGATATAATAATTTGAGCGAGACAAGCTCGCACCAAACAAAACAAAAAAAACACAGAAAAAAAAAATAGGAGAAAAAAAGAAAAAAACAAATCAAAAATATAAATAAAATAATTTAATAACAAAAACAGAAAAATAAATAATAAATTAATTGACAAAGATAATTACAGAAAAAGAATAAAAGAGAGCAAAATAAATTATAATTGCCGCGTACGAGGAACGCAGGCGGTGAGGCGCGATATAATGCGCGAGGATGGCTCCCGCGCGCGGCGTATTCCACGAGTGCGAGAGAGAAAGAATGCCTCTCGCACTACGCTTATGAGAGTGAGGGAGAAAGGCCTCTCTCACTCGCGCGCGCCGTCTAACGTACGGGTGCGAGAGAGAAGAACACTCTCCCGCACGGAGCCCGTTGGAGCGAGAGAGAGAACGCTCTCCCGCTCTTGCGCGCCGCTTCTACTGCGAGTACGAGAGAGACAACGGATCTCCCGTACTACGCCGTAGGAGTGAGAGAGAAAGCGCTCTCCCACTCTTGCGCGCCTAACCCTACGCGGGTGCGAGAGAGAACGCAACTCTCTCGCGCCGATCTAACTCGAGTGGGAGATAAAGGTTTCTCCCACTCGCGCGCGCGCCGTATACGCCGCAAGTGCGAGAGAGAAAGCGACTCTCCCACACTGCTACCACTAGAGTGAGAGAGATACCGCTCTCTCACTCGCGCGCGCTCAAGCTTCTATAGGTGCGAGAGAGAACGCAACTCTCTCGCCCTGTATACGAGAGTGAGAGAGATAGCGCTCTCTCACTCGCACGAACCGCGAAAACGAATTTAATAAAGAGTGGAGTAACCGGCGGAGGTTACTCCAACGCAAACAATAGCGAACAAAATTTACCATAAACTTACGACGGTGGCTGGCCAGCCGCGCACGCCAAAAATCAAGATAAGGCCGCTAGTAGCGGGACGCCGCTGCCGCCCAACGAAATCGTTGGTGCCGTTGCCTTGATGCTACGCCCCTGTGGTCTGGTGGCGGTGCCCTGCGGGCTGCTGATCGCTGCTACGCACCTGCACCAAAAAGCACGATTGGGACGCGCCAAGAACTCGCGATAACGTCGCGCAAAAACTTGTCGAGACGCGGGAAGTGGGCACGCGTCCGAACTGTGAAAATGGCGGAAGAGAACTCACTGGAAAACGCGGGAAGAAGCTAGCTTGCCTAGCCTGAACTCGCCTATCTTTTCTATACGGCACACGACTATTCTATCTATCGGCGTGTACCGTATTTTCCCGCCCGGGGCCGTAACGTAGCCGAAATTAAACTCGGCTCGCGAACCGCGGAATCGCGCGAAATATAAATACGCGCGGAAAACGGAGTGTTCTCCGTGACAGTATGTATAATATATATATATATATATATACATATATATATATATATATATATATATATATACATACACATTTATTACAAATATACTATATATATAAATATTTTATTTTAGTATAGTTACATGTATACATATAAAGAGATGTTTAAATAATCGAAAAAAAAAAGATTTTTAATTATCTTAGCTCTATGATTTTGTATTAAATTAGAAAAAACTCTACAAAACCTATAATATAGTTTATTAAATTTCGCCACTAACTTTATTAGAGAGCAAAAAATATTACATGTAAGAAATCCTTTAAAAGTTATTTATTTTGAACGCACATTTAATTTTTATGTTAAAAATATTTAATAATAAATAAATATCTACTGTATATATATATATATATATATATATATATATATATATATATTTTTTTTTTTTTTTTTTTTTAAGAATTATAAACACTTTTAAGTAAAAGTAAAACATTTTTAATTTTTAAATAGTATCAATACATATTTAATTTTTTCTAATACTATCAACACATTATATATATATATATATACGAGGTCTGGCTATTAAATAACGAGACTGCGCGCCTAGAGGGCGCCGTAGAGGGGTGGGGAAAAAAACGAGTAGTGCGTTGGGTATCTAGATATCTTGTCTATGCACGTACCAAAACACGTTCTCGTCACTATTATTGTATTTGTGCAGTAGCGGTTTGAAACGAACGTGTTCTTCTCTCGTGCCGAAAACCATGTGTGACGAAAAACAGGAGCAACGTATCAATCTCAAATTTCTCGTTAAATTGAAAAAAACTCCGACTGAGTGCTGTAAATTGTTGCAGGAGGCCTATGGGGACAATTCTCCATCTCGTGCGCGTGTTTTTGAGTGGTGTAAGCGCTTCAGTGAGGGCCGAGTGAGCACTGAAGATGACCAACGCCCAGGTCGCCCTGTCACTGTTTCAACTCCGGAAACAGTGACCAAAATCAACCAAACTGTGCGTGCAGATCGTCGAATGAGTATCCGGATGATTGCCGAGGCTGTAAACGCCGATAAAGAAACGGTTAGACAAATTTTATACGAGGAATTACACATGACAAAAGTCTGTGCGAAGTTGGTGCCAAAAAACCTGACTCCTAACCAAAAGCTCTTGCGTCAACAGATCTGCTCAGATTTCCTTGAAAGGTTAAAAAAAGATTCCGGACTGATGAAAAACATTATTACTTGCGACGAAACGTGGATTTTTCAATACGATGTTGAAACAAAGTGGCAATCGATGTATTGGAAGACGCCTGAATCGCCCAGAATCAAAAAAGCAAGGATGTCCAAATCAAAATTCAAGGCAATGTTGATCGTTTTTTTCGACATTAACGGTATCGTGATGACTGAATGGGTTCCAGAGGGTCAGACTGTCAACCAGACTTACTATTTGTCAGTTTTGGCAACACTGCGAGAACGAGTTCGTAAGGAACGGCCCGAGTTGTGGAAGAACAACTCGTGGATTTTGCACCAGGACAACGCACCTGCCCATAACGCGCTATCTGTGAAGCAGTATTTGGCCGGTAAGCGCACTCCAGTGCTCGAACACGCGCCGTACTCGCCAGATTTGGCACCGTGCAACTCTTTTTTGTTTCCGAAGATAAAATCTGCTTTGAAAGGGACCCGATTTGAGTCGATGGAAGCGGTAAATCGAAAAACGGCAGAGCTCCTAAATGCCCTCACCAAAGAAGACTTCCAGCACTGCTTCGATCAATGGAAAAAACGTATGGAAAGGTGTGTGGCGAGGGAAGGGGAGTATATTGAAGGGCAGCATTCGAATGTAGAATAATTTTTATAATTAAACCCTTTTTCGTAACCAGTCTCGTTATTTAATAGCCAGACCTCGTATAGGTTCGTTAAAATCTTTAAAAAATATAACCTCTAAAATGCTATACATAATAAATCAATACACAAATAACCACTAAAATAGTATACATATATATATATATATATATATATATATATATATATATATATATATATATATATACACAAATAGCTTCATTTAAAATTATTTTAAAATATATTATGTATGTATGTATAATATGTATATGTATATATATATATATATATGTATTTTATTTTAGTACAGTTAGTATATTATATATATACATATAAAGAGATAATGAGATATTTTAGTATAGTTAGTATATAGCCCCTTGATACATATAAGGAGATGATGAGATAAAAAAAAGAGATTGTCTTGTTCAGATTATCTTATCTTAATCTGAATCTAGATATTAGACGAAATGCTTGAAGAGCGATTTGATGAAAATTTGGGGGCGCATATCGTATCTTCGTAACGAATGCACAAATTTTCATGCTTTTTTTTTTTATTTGAAAGAACATAAAAAAAATAGCAAAGTTGATATATTACATTTTATTAAATATTAAAATGTATAATTAAAAAAAAAATTTTAATTTTTTCATGCAATAATTTAATGTATAAATGGGTGCGCCATGCGCTCGTGGTTAGTACCAATACTTACCACGGGGCGCTGGCGCGCCCCTTGATATGCTCTTATTAATCGCTGCTTTAATTATTATATCATAATTATCATTATTTTTAATCTCAATGCTTGTTTTTGATCTCTAACATCGAAAAACGAGAAGTAGTATAAGTTTGACACCTATGACTGTATATTTGCGACAGCATAGCTCTGAAACGGGTGGACCGATTTGGGTACGTTTTTTTTTTATTTATAAAACGGGAATCTAATCAGGATAGTTTTTAGTTTGCTTATCGGAAGTCGGTCGAGTCGTTTAAAGATTATCGACTTTCTTTTTACTGGGTGCAGAAACTTCAATCACGTCTGTGTTTTTTTAATGTTCAGCTATGGTCTTAGCAATAGAAGTAGTTAAAAAATTCATCAAAAACTTATAATTTAGATAGCTAATTTAGCGAATTTAATGAATTATTCCTGAACTAAATTAATTATCATGATGAATTCATTAAATAAAACTCATATATTTACATAAGTTTACGATGCTTAAAAAGTAAGTAACAATTATTCGGAAACGTTGATTAAAAAATGTAATTATTTGTATAATAATAAGAAAATAATGTATAATTTTGAATTTAAAAATATATTAAGTGTCAGAAAAATAATAAAATAATAAGTAAAATTTTAATAAATCAACAAATAATATATGAGGAGAAAATTAAATTAATATTTAGATATTATTTTCTATTTTCAAATTTTCAAAAATTCATTTTAAATAAAAATGACAATTGTGATATTTATTAAAGAATTATTTTGCAAACTTTTTATTTCAAAATTTTTATGATTAAAATTAATTTTTTTAAAATAAAATCTAAGTTATAATAGATAATCCGTTCAAAAATTTTTTCTATTTCGATAACATTTAAAATAAGAATACCAATGTTACGATCTTACTCATTACGCATTTGAGCTTCGTACAAAGCGATATGTTCAATTTCGAAGAAGTTTAGAAATACGTGTTACAAGCTGCCATCGGTCACTTTCTTTTCCAGTGATGTGAAGCACAATAATTAATTATTTAACTATGCATTGATTATAAAAAACATACAATTTAATTTTTAATTAATTTAATTTTATTAATTTATTTTGTATTATAGAAAAATTTATTTTTTATTAAA
Organism: Chalcis sispes; assembly: GCA_949987625.1. NCBI lineage: Eukaryota > Metazoa > Arthropoda > Insecta > Hymenoptera > Chalcididae > Chalcis > Chalcis sispes. The sequence goes on from OX465094.1 coordinate 24,968,069, forward strand.
TTTAATATTAAATGTAAATCAATAATCGAATATAGACTTAATTTGTTTAATCTTAAAAATCGTTTTTTTATTTAGTTACTCGCAGTAATCGTATTGAAAGAATTAAAATAATTTTTAGCAAGCATTTGATATTAACACTTTATTCAAGTAATTAAGTATTTTCAAGTTTTTTTTACTACATGTAATAATTATGAATCAATTAAGTTAGTATAGGCACCAAGTGGTTCTGAACCACGTCTACAGCGATTTCCAATTGTTTCAAACGATTCAATGATGGCAATCTTTCGATTATATTTACTTGACAATAAAGTGGACGATTTTTATCATTCTTTTTTATTTTAATAGTGATATTATGTTCCTATAAATATTAGTTTTTTAAAAATATTAAAAAAAAGTTTTTTTGTTATTAAATAACACAGAAATTTTTTTTTTTTTTAAGATCCGCATATCTATTGTATGTTAAAATCTATGACTTTAAAATATTATATCTCTTGTTCAATGTGGATGATTATCCTAAAAGTTTTATCGCATATGTAAAACACACAATGAAGTTATCATATTACTTTTAAATTTCACTGAAAAAATTAAATGAAATTTTATAGAAGACTTCTCGTCAAATAAAAAATGACAAAAAACTTATTTAATATTTTAAATTTAAATAATGTCTTTTCCGGAAACTTCTTTACATTTTTATCAGGTTTTACAATAGTTTATAGATAAATATGTGTTCCCGTGAATGTGTTTGGATTATTTTAATGCATGTATACTAATCTATTAAACAACATTCAATTTTTTTATGAGAATTATAAGAACTGCAATTGAATAATCAATACAAAAAAATGACAAAATAACAGATCAATTAAAAAAATTTAAATAATAAAAATTCAATAAATGTATGTACAAAAAAGTAATTCTAAGAACGTAGAGAAATTTTACGACAAATTTAAAAATTAGTAGATAATATTTATATACTTATATTTATTGAGGTTGACAGTAAAAATAAATGAGAGACGATAAATTAATTATGTAAATATTTTATTATAGATAAATTAATTATTTATAAATGTGGATGGCAAAATTCATAAATGGAATACTTAAATTAATCAAATGAAAATTGAAATTATTGAATGGCGCAATTTTATTAGTCTCTAATGGTAGTAGGCAACTGGAGCGGCGTGCGCTGCGTAGGTCAAAGGTGCGTGGTGTGCAGCATAAGCCAACGGAGCGGCGTGTGCGGCGTAGGCTAATGGCGCTGGGTGAGCAGAGTAAGCTGGAAAAGATATAAAAATTATTTTAGTATAATGATTACATGAAACTTTAAATAATTTATTATCTAATTCTATTCTCGAATTGTTTATTTTTTAATTGTAGTTTCTTTTAGAATAATTTTCCAATTACATAAAAATAACTTTTTCTTTAGTAAGTGAAAAAAAAAAACAAATCAAATGTAATGATTAGATTAAATATTTTATAAAAGGCTAAACAATTATAAATATTGCTTAAAAGTACGTGAAAAATAATTGTCATCATTTCACATTACCTTTAACGTAGGCGGGAGCGGCAGCATAGGCAACCGGTGCAGCAGCTACTAGCGGACTCTTAACAACGGTCTGATAAGCATTGGAGTAGCTGGTGGCGACGGGCACGCTGTGGGCGACGGCGACCGCTGGTGCAGCGGCGATCACGGGCTCGGCGTGCAAGAGGCCGGGTTTGGGTGCGGCAAAGGCACAGGCCACCAGGGTGAAGAATACGGCGAGCTTGAACATCTTGCTAAGTTTGGCAGATTGACTTTCGACTCTGTCGATAGACTGTGCCTACTGCCGTTTCGGATACACTTTTTATACCCGACGAACTTGGAATTCCCTACTCCTCGGGATCAGGACGCTTACGTATTTCCCGATCGCTCGCGATGTCCTTCTTTCTCCGCGCTATTGTGCGACTTTGACAGCTGAGACGGACTAGAAAAGAAGAAAAAAGGTGAATGAAAAATAAAACGAGCGGAGTCGTATGAATTCGCTCCTCTCCGTACGTAAGAAAGAGAAAAGAAGCAGCGCGTGGAGTACAGCTCGCAGGATATTTCGCCAGCGTGCGAGACTTATCGCATTCTATATGCTTTCGAAATCACTTACTCACGAAAAAATTCACGTGGAACTGAGCAAATAAAGCAATATGTATGTCGACCAGTTTTCGCTGGCCATTAAGATTATTTTTGCTACACACCGACTCCTGTACTCTAATTATGATAGCCATCTATGCAAAATTGTCATTTCTGTCTACAATGACCGATTGATACATCACAGTGCGGAAGTCGGACTAACCACTTTGATACAAAATAAACGATTTATGCAAATACTTTATTGGTATTAAGTCCCTTCTGTTAATATTCTTCGCCTGATTTTTTACTACGCATATTGACGGCAGCCTTATTAAAATCATTGATGAATAAGATTAGTAATGTCATTTTTCAAAGGCAAGGTACGGAATAACTTTCAGAATAAATTTATTTTTTATTATAAGCTTAAAAATCTTATTTTTAATTGATTTTTTGTATTGTTTTTAATTTTTTTAAAAATTTTTTCAAAGTAATGTAACAAAAAAATTAAAAAAGGTTTCTTAAACAATAACAATAAAAGTATTTAATTAATGTTCTTAATTAATCTATGAACTTAAAAAATACTCTACAAATATTATGTGGCATTTTTATTCTTTTCATTTAGTTATTTTTGTTTTAAATATAAATTTTTTAAGTAGCAATTTAAATCATTAAATTTAAAAAATACTTTGTCAGACAATTAAAATTTTTATCAAAAAATGGAAAAAAAGAAACGCCATTAAAACGACAATGGGATAACACATTCTATTTTAAACCAATAAAAAGTAACGCGTTTGTTGCCGATAATTAAATTAAGTTACATAATATGATCAAAAATAAAAAGAATTTATATAATATAAGTATTAATAACTATGCAGAAGATTAATTGAGTTGGAAGCCTATTATTAAAATAGATTTGGACGCTTTTAACAAATACAAATATACACTCGAAAGATATGAAAAATGTTATAATTTATAGGAACAGATTGGCGGATTTGCAAAACGAAAACTATTGTAAATAATTACAATTATAAATATTATATTTTACTACGATTATTTTATTTTTTCGAATTTGCAAACCTATTTTTTTTACTACAAACAATAGCATTTTTTATACATTGTCATATTTTTCCACATGCAAGTTGATACATGTATTTTAAAATCAAAATTAATAATAATTTACATATATAATAAGAGAATTTTGCAAAAGAAACTCAATCGACTGTAAATATAATGAGAATAAAACCTTACGCGCAACGAATATATCCCATACTTTTTTAATTTGCAAGTTTAAGTTTTTGAAAATTTAAAATTCGGAAACTTTCACTGCTACGAAACTTTTGTTTCAAAGAATTAAAATAATACCATGCATTACTATCAATTTTTACTCACTTTTACGTGCCAAGTAATTGAAATTTTGATAGTAGTTGCGATCACAGATTAACCAATACTTTATGTTGAATGAATATTAAAGTTCCTTTATGTAATTACAAGATTAATCGTCCAAAAAAAATTGTAATTGATGCAATCATCGTGTTAAAATAAAGTTTGGTAAAAAATGTAACAACAAAAATGGCTTAATTTTAAAGAATGTTCCGCTAGCTGTTAAGAAACATAACATTTAAGATTTTATTACATGAAATAAAATATTGCTATTAAATATTTCTAAAATCAATATCAAAAAATTGTTAAGGGTCTTCCAAAGTGATTTTCTAACAATCGATTTTAACCAAATAATAATTAAATCATTCGTTGATTGTGTGATATTAAAAGAACTGGAAACACATAAGCCTATAAAGTAGGCCGATTACGTAGCAATGTTGCATAAGCTTCTGCGAATGTGAGCCTACGTAAGTATGATAAACATAAATAAGCAGCTTGTATACTGTTATGTATTTAATCAGTCAAAATAATTATTGATCAATACTATACATGTTTCATAAATTATCTGAATCATTGAAATTATATGTAAATCGATCAAAATTTTTTATCCTACTCGTACTTCTAAGGGAAGGTTTACCTTTTTATTGACCAAAACAACAGTTTTTTTTGGAATTTTTTTTTTCATAGAAGGAAATTAATAAACAACTCAAATTGTTTGCTACTTGTTTAATACAATAAAAAGTACAAAAAAAATTTTTTTTATGACAAAATATCGTGACGGTAATTAATGGCACGCCCCGTAAAGTGACCATCTCCAAAAAAGGTGGCCCGCTGTTGGCCACTCTAGCACCTGCAAAAATGAACGAAAATTAGAAATCGAAAAAGTTTTATAAAATATATGAGTGTAGTTGGCATCTGACCTACAATCATCGCTAAAAATCAAAAATTAACAAAATGGCGGGTATTTGAATTTTTTTTTTCATTATTGAGTTTTTTTTCACTCTTTAAAGTATTCTAAAAATAAAAATAATGCATATATCATCTTGATTGTAGTCCACTTTTTGACTACATTCATATATTTAATAAAACTTTTTCGATTTTTAATTTTCGTTCATTTTTGCAGGTGCTAGAGTGGCCAACAGTGGGCCACCTTTTTTGGAGATGGTCACTTTACGGGGCGTGCCATTAATTACCGTCACGATATTTTGTCATAAAAAAAATTTTATTTGTACTTTTTATTGTATTAAACAAGTAGCAAACAATTTGAGATGTTTATTAATTTCCTTCTATGAAAAAAAAAATTCCAAAAAAAACTGTTGTTTTGGTCAATAAAAAGGTAAACCTTCCCTTAAAAGGAATTAATTTCAAATGAGAGTTACTGGAACATTTGAAGAAACGTTCATTTTAAAATTAAACAATAATATATATATATTGTGTACTCACACAAAACGCATTTTTATAATTTATAATGCTTTTTTATACCAAGTATTCTTATTTCTAACTAAATACTTTAAAAGTTTGCAAGTATAGATTGACAGAAGTATTAGTTTAACTAAAAAAAAATTATGTTGATCATTTTAAAAAATAATATTTTCTTTCTCTAGAATTTCTGCTCTTGCACGGGAAAAATTTTTTAGAAAAATTTACCATACTGTATTGGAATGAAGGGACAGATTCGACATTTTTAAGCTTTTTCTTAGATTCGTGGAAAATAATCCAATACAGCAAATAGATTTTCTTTTAATTATTAATAAATTAATTTCATAAATTTTCCTTTAATTTACTTTAAAACAATGACTTCAAGTATAGTAAAAATTATCTTTGTGAATGTTTGCAACATACTATTATATATTTTACAAAATAATCTGCAAAACATTTGTTAAGCAATATAGTCACAATTTTATATGTTGTATATCCGTATTATTGCGATCTCTGCGCGCATGTGTGCAGTTGTTTTAAACAAGCAATTAGATAGATTTTATTATGTATTTAAAAATTGGTAAATAAAGTAATTTAATTTGATTTTCTAATTAAAAATTACTTGTAATTTTTATCTATATTATCTATATTGTTGAAGTACTTTTCAAATAGCTAATTCACATTCAACCATCATTCATGTGGGATTAGTACCGTTGTACTAGGCAGATAGCTAACACGACTGAAATGAAAGTCGCAAGTGATTAATGAATTTGTGTAAGAATACTTTATAAATTATGTTTAATATTAATTATGAGGATGTATTTCTGAAAGCAGTTGCATCCGGATTTTTTTTAAACTTTGTGTACTTACTTATTTTGACGCGCATATTATGAATATGATAATAAAAATTGGCGCCAATTAAATTTTTATGATAAAAACCATAAAAAACCCATCAAAATTATGATACTTTACATTTATCTTCAGAATTACTAAAAATTTTAAAAAATGTTTTAAATAAAAGTTGTCGATTTCATCAAATTACATCTTTTTTGTTCTTAACATCTTTCTCATAGGACTAATATTTAATAAGACAATTGCTAATAAATTTCTCAGGATCTTTTTGGCGTTACCCAGGATCAAGGACATGGACGTGGAAGGTCGGCTGATCCCGTGTGTAAACCTATATATCTGTACCCTCTAGGAGTTATGCAGACTTGCTACAGATATTCTTAATCAGTGCATTCTTTGGCATGCGTGACTAAAGAAATAATTATTCCCTGTACCTCCCACTACTAATGTTATTGTATATCTATATATCATTGGAATTATGCGGACGTCTGCATAAGTCCTATGCACGAAATAACTCCTTTTTAAATATACAAGGAAAAAACTGTAACCTGTCCGCGTAACAACATTCCAATATATTTATAAACTTCAATAATTCAATAACAAAAATAACCTTATAACCCCAACAATCCAATAAATCCAATAACCCGAATAGCTCTAAAACCCTAATCACCCGATAACCACAGTTATAACCCATAACCTTATAACTCGATAACCATAATTACCCAATGACTGGATAACCATAATAACCCGATAACCCTAATTGACCAATAAAGAAAAAATAAAATAAAAATAAAGCAATAAAATAAAAAAAAATAATAATTTAAATAATTAAAAAAAAAATCAACACATACGTACACACCCACGCACGCACAAATATAGACACACACAGACACAGAAACACACACGCGCGCGCACGTGCACGCACACAATCACTCACACAAACACACAGACGAACAAGCACGCACTCGCACACATGGGATTAGTTGACCTTCCACGTCCACGTCATTGATCCTAAATAACGCCAAGAGAAGGTTCTGAGAAATTTGTTAGCGATTATCTCGTTAAATATTAGTCCTATAAAAAAAATCTATAGAATAAAAAAAGTGTCGTTTAATAAGACCTACAACTCTTATTTAAAACATTTTTTTAAATTTTTAGTAGTTCTGGAGATAAATGTACAATATCATGATTTTTGTGGGTTTTTTTTTTGGTTTTTACCATGAAAATTTAATTTGCGCTGATTTTTATTATCATATTCGTAATCAATGCGTCAAAATACGTAAGTATACAAAGTTTCAAAAGAATCGGAATCCAACTGCTTTTGGAAGTACAGCCTTAAAATTTACTATACTATATAATAGTTTTTGCAAGATGTCGAGATTGTCCTCGGATTACTAAACTAATATATTACGTACGCAATTAAGCTCTCGCTGTTTTTCTTTATGAAAATGCAACTTTATTGTGAAAAAATGGTTACAAATAAATCATTCGAAGTATTGCCCATCGCTAGCTACAACTTATTCCCATCTTTCTGGCAGAGCTCGAATAACTTACTCGTCTTTTGAAACTATTCACGAATCAAGCCAATTTTTGATATCTTTATATGAGCGGAATTGCTGATCAGCCAGACTATGTATCATCGAAACAAGTGATAATCGGACAGCGCAATATTTGGGGAATACTCGTATGACGGGTGGAGTAAGACTTCCCATTTGAGCGTTTCCAAGTAGGCTTTAACAGTTCCGGAAAACGTAAGGCTGAGCGTTGTCATGCAGTAGAATCACTTTTTAGTGCCTCTGTTCGTATCGTCGTCGTTTTTCACGTAGTGCTTGGCTCCATTGCATCAATTGAATTCGATACCGTTTCCCAGTGATGGTTTCGTTTGGTTTCAATAGCTCATAATAAATAACACCGACCTGGTCCCACCAAATACGCAGCATAACCTTCGCAGCGTGAATGTTGGGCCGAGCCGACGATACAGAAGCATGACCGGGCAATCCCCATGACTTTCTTCTCTTTGAGTTGCTGTAATGAATTCATTTTTCATCACCTGTCACGATGCGATGAAGGAAACCCTTCCTTTTTTGCCGCTGGAGCAGTTGTTCGCAGGCGAAAAAACGACGCTAAAAGTCCCTTGGCTTCAAATAATAAGGAACCCAAGTTATCTGCTTTTGAATCATTCCCAACATGCATTAGCTTGGAAATGGCTTAGCAGGTAACTCCTAATGCTGAAGCAAGCTTATTTTCCGTTTGGCATGGATTCTTGTCGAGCAATGCTTTCAATTCAGCGTCTCCGAAGGTTTTTGGCCTTCCTTCACGTGGATGTGCTTCAGCCACCGTTTTCTTTGAATAAAAGAAGAAAAGCAACACTTCCCGCAAATGACGATTATTTTGCACAAAATGAGACATTTTTACACAACTAAAAGTATAAGACGCCAAAACAAAATCACTAATATATGAAAGCGATCTGTTTACCATATGTCTAAGCTTGCTTCATGACGTTTTGGATGTCAAAATAGACAAGCACTTACTGCTGGAACCATCTATTGACAAACAACGGGAACTTAGTTACGTACCTAATAGTAATTTTTCTTACATTTTTTAGTAGTTATTCCTAGAACTTTTTTCTGTGTGGTTTTATATTAACGTATTGGGTGTACAACTTTGCTTCCGCCGTTTTGCAATAGATGGCTGTAGCGGTAAGTGGTAGTTGAAATAAATAGATCATAGATGTCATACAATAAGCTTAGGTATTTGTAAACATAACGCCATCGAAATATTAGTCGATTTGTGTCTGCATCATAAAGTTATTCTCGATTAAACATGTCAGCTTACGAGCCAAATTCTCGTCATTTGCGGGAGGTTTTAATTTTCTGCTTTAATATGAAGAAATCTGCGACTGAGACTCGTCGAATGCTCTCAAATACCTATGGTGACGCCGCTATTAGTGAAAGAACGTGCCGAGAGTGGTTTCAACGCTTCAAGAACGGCGATTTTAACGTCGAAGACCAGCATGGCGGTGTAAGAAAGAAGGTTTTCGAAGATGCAGAATTGGAGGCATTACTTGATCAAGACTCGTGTCAAACGCAACAAGAATTGGCAGGATCATTGGGAGTGACGCAACAAGCCATTTCAAAACGCCTAAGAGTCATGGGAATGATTCAGAAACAAGGAAATTGGGTGCCGTACGAGTTGAAGCCGAGAGATGTTGAACGGCGTTTGTGTGTTTGTGAACAGCTGCTTGCAAGGCAAAGACGGAAGGGATTTCTGCATCGCATTTTGACTGGGGACGAAAAATAGGTTCACTACGATAATCCCAAGCGCAGAAAATCATGGGGATATCCCGGCCATGCTTCCACGTCGACGGCCAAACCGAATATTCACGGTTCCAAGGTCATGCTCAGTATTCGGTGGGACCAGCTCGGCGTAGTGTATTATGAGTTGTTAAAACCGACTGAAACAATCACAGGCGATCGTTATCGAACGCAATGAATGCGTTTGAGCCGAGCATTGAAAGACAAACGGCCGCAATACAACGAGAGACATGATAAAGTGATTTTACAGCATGACAATGCTCGACCCCGTGTTGCGAAAGTGGTCAAGACATACGTGGAAACTTTGAAATGGGAAGTCCTACCCCACCCGCCGTATTTTCCAGACGTTGCTCCCTCGGACTATCACTTGTTTCGATCAATGGCACACGGCCTGGCTGACCAGCACTTCCGGTTTTATGAAGAAGTAAAAAATTGGGTCGATTCGTGGATCGATTCAAAAGATGACCAGTTTTTTCAACGCGGGATTCGTATGCTGCCCGAAAGATGGGAGAAAGTAGTGGCCAGCGATGGACAATACTTTGAATCATAAATGTATAACCAGTTTTTTACAATAAAGCCTCGAATTTTGGAAAAAAACGGCGGAAGCAAAGTTGTACACCCAATATATCTACAGATATATTAAGAACCAAGAGCAAAAATTCTTGAGTCAATGATATACTTTTATTTAGAATGATTTTCTTAATTTAAAATTACTTGAATTTGATTCAAATTAATTCTTTTATCCGAGTAGTTACTTTGAGAGTATTGCAACCTAGTTAATAAAAACGCAACAATATGTATTTAATATAGTAGTATAATGTAAATATATTTTAATAGAAATATAGTAATATAATGTTTTAATTTAAAAAAAAAACATTGATTTTAATTGAATGAGACTGATATTTATTCAATGAATTACTAAAAAATGCTACGGTTGAGCAAAATTTTCTGAATTTTCGAATAATTATTGATTGGAAAATTTGGCTAACACTAATCGCTCATCTAGTATCTATAACATTTTAAAACTTCAGATATTAATGATTTAAATGACAATGATCAAATTTCTTTATCATTCAAATTATTCTTTAAATAGAGAATAAAATTAATATACTACCATTAAAAGTTATAAACTTCAGATTTAGAAAGAGACGTGCACTGTCAATTATTTACATATTATACTGGTTGCACGCGTCTTAAAATTGCAACTTTGTTAATAAACTGTTGCTTTTTGATAATTAGCAATTAAATACAGATATTTTTAGACGAAAACTTTTTAATATTAAGAATTATTTACTCGTCAACAAATAAATGTGTTTCTTTTCATGATTTTTTATTAAATTAAAATAAAATATACTGTTTAGACGATAAATAAATAATAGCAAAGATGATAAAATAGTGAAATAGCTAAAATAATAAAATAGTCGAATGTTGATATTACTTATTGTAATTAAGAATTTTAAAACAATAAGAAACGTTTAGTAACAATAAAACTTGAAAATATTTATTTTTATTTATTAAATTTACGAATATTTCATTTTTATTAACCATTATTATAAACGTCTTCAAAAAAAAAATATTTTAAATAGATCCTAATGTAATTAATTATTTAAAAATTAATATTATCAAAATTATTTGTAATATTTTCAAAATATACTATTTAAAAATTATTTAGGTCATTGTTTTTACAAATTTATATATTTATAAAAAAAAAAAAAAAAAAAACAATATGATTTAAAAATAAAAGTTATAAATAGTAATTCTAATTGTGCAATCATTGTCAATAAAAGTGAATAAATTAATTGTACTACAATATTTATATTTTAATACACAAGGCCATGCATTCGAATTTCGATCGCGAATAAAGGCACCTTATTTATCAAACATGAAACGAAGAAATAAATAGATCTTATCTCTATAACATGTTACGATCTAGCATACAAAATTTACTTCAACAGAATGATAATTAATTATCCACTATTTTACTAGATTAATTAAAACTAATTTTTATGGTTATAAAATATTTGATTTTACAATTATGTAATCACGATTTTTCTATGCATTAAGATTTTTACGTATTAATTTTTTATACAAATTAAAAAAAAGAACGTTTTGAATTATACGAGATTCACTGTTGTTCTATAAAATTATTTTTAAAATTTATTAACATCTTACATGCTAATATTGTTTAATAAATTTTAATTAAAATTATTGTTTTTTTTTTTTTTTTTTTTTTTTTATCAAATATTTATATACTTTTTATTGCATAAAAATTAAAAATAAATTTACACATATGTCAATAAGTTTTTGAAATTATAAAACAATAATTTTAGAAATAAAAATATGCATTAATCGTTAATTTATTTACACATTTGATAATATTTTTATTACATTGAATATGAATTTCGGTTGCGTTAGACTCTATCGAAATCCTTGTGTATATAAATCAAATAGCGCCGACCTTGTACGGACAAATTTGTTCTATTAACTTATTTAATAATCAAAAGGAATAGTTTCCACATGAATAGAATCGATTAGATAAATATCTACGAGCAGGTCTTTGTCTTCGTGATTCGCCAATAAAAAAGGGGGATTCGTAGCCGGGAGTAAAGAGAGTTGCAAGAACTGGATAGCCGCCGTCCTTCTACATTGTTCCAGCGCTTGTACAAAGAAAGTCCTTGGTATAATAACGGCTGCCCATTACATCGAACGACGGCATAGATGCGCAGCGATTTAGGGTTCCAACGTTTGTTTACAACGCGGCTGATGCGAGAAAGACGAAGTGAAGGGCTTCCGAGGCACTAAGTCAATGAAAGTGGCGAACGCGACGTGACCAGGTTCGCGCCATCACCCACCGTGTAAAAAGTCGCACGCCCGGGGAAGGGACCTTGACAATGCCGTGGAGGTGACCACCTCTGGCGAGTATAAAAGCGACGACGCGACCGAACCGAGCATCATTCGCACTTCTCACCGAAGCACGATACTTGTCAACGCAGTTCAAGATGTTCAAGCTCGCCGTATTCTTCGCCCTGGTGGCCTGTGTCTTCGCCGCACCAAAACCCAGCCTCTTGCACGCTGAGCCCGTGATCGCCGCTGCACCAGCGGTCGCCGTCGCCCACAGCGTGCCCGTCGCCACCAGCTACGCCAACACCTATAAGGTTTCAGTCAAGAGCCCGTTCATCGCCAGTGCTCCGGTCGCCTACGCCGCCGCCCCGGTTGCTTACGCTGCACACGCCGCACCTTTGGCTTACGCCGCGCACGCCGCCCCGTTGACGTACGCCGCCCACGCCGCCCCTCTCGCCTACAGCGTTTGGTAAGACAGCCGAGCAAGAGCTCCAGAAGCGCGAGATCGACTCCAGGACCGGCTCCGACGACCGGCAAGACCGCATCATCCATCAATCCAGCATTGTCTTGTCTCACGCGCAGAGGCGTACGACTTGAAAAGTGTTTTTAACTTCATATTCAGACATGTTCATTGCATTACTTTGAAATAAAATTCTTTTTCACCTAAATTATTTGCTTTATATTTATTTTACCAATTATCCCGTACAATTATTTATTTACATCATCATAATTTATTAGAAACATTTAAATGTTGCATATAAACAAAAATTCAATATCCTCATTTTCATGCATAGGTATACTTATTGAGATCATAAATAAACATGATTAGAAAATTTCACCACTAGAGAATATATATATATAGATAGTTTCTTTTTTAAAAAAAATGAATTAATTTTTTTGCACTTCGCTTAAATTACTATTTTAAATATTCTAGTACATTCGACTCATCTATTATTATAACAATATTATTATGAAAAATTTTTTCTTTAGTAAATTAAAGAAATAAAAATAAATTTAAATCTTGAAATAAACAAATTACAAACAGACAAATAGAAGTTTCAATTCAATTCAAAAAGTTTCAATGCTACGCTGAAAAAAATTCTTTAAAATATTAAAGAAAGTTTTATTGAATACAGGTGAAGAAAAAACTTATTTTGTTCAAAGAAATACTGTTCGATTCAACATCAAAGTTGACTTAAACGAAATTTCTTTTTAAACCAAAACAAGTATTTTTAAGATTGACAAATATTTTGTTGAAATTAATAAATATTTTTTGCTTACAAATTAATAAATATTTCTTTCTGATAAAACTTTCTCTGATTTAAAAAAAATGTCTTTATCGGTGTAGTATGCTACTACTTATTGATATTAATATTAACCATATTTAAAATGAAAGAAATGAGTACATGACTCTTTACTCATTCGCTTGTATTAGAGTTGATACAGCGAACTCTGTAGGTTTTTTCTATTTTTCTAATATCGATGAAAAATTGAGAAAAAATACTTTTCTTTCTTAATTATGCAGTATTATCTAAATTAGACGATTCAAAATATATTAATTTAATACGGAATAATATGTTATCACATTTCGCTATAACAAATATAAATTTCGCGCATTAATTATTAAAATATCTCTTACATTAAATACATGCTGCTACATAAAACAAAATGAGGAAGATGAATCCATTAATTTCAATTTGAAAAAAAAGGGTGCGACTGAGCGATAGAGAGAGATAGCATGCATTGCACTTTCGCGCTTTATATTTATATACCAGGCTGTTCAATAAGTTTTGCGGTTCGATAAGAGAGGGTGTTGCTACTAGCCTAAATTTTTTTGTTATGTTGATACACTCTTCATATGAACGTATGGGAAGTTTCATTTCAATCTGTCAATTCATTCTTTGTTTACAAGTTATTTAGTATCGACGTATCACAGTATTTTTTTACAATGGAAAAAATCAAGTATCGTGTAGTGATTGAATTTTTATTTTTGGAAGGTTTAAAAGCAAAGGAAATTTATGAACGAATGTTGAAAGTGTATAAGGACTCTTCGCCTTCAATTAGTACAGTAGAAAGATGGGTTGCTGAATTTAAACGTGGTCGTACAAGCTTTGAAGACGATCCACGTCAAGGACGTCCAAAAACAGCAACAACACTAGAAATCGTAGAAAAAATACAGGATATCGTATTGGAAAATCGTCGAGTGACTGAAAGAGATTTAGTAGAAGCCCTAGGCATCTCATTGGGCAGTGTAAGCAATATTTTGACTGAAGCATTGGGTTTCAGAAAGCTGTGTGCACAATGGGTGCCGCATTCACTAATAATGGAACAAAAACACATTCGAATGCGATTTCTCAGCAACATTTAGAGCGTTTTCGAAAGGATAAAGAGGATTTTGTGCGTCGATTCATCACTATGGATGAGACTTGGGTCTATCCCCATGATCCTAAATCAAAACAAGAGGCTAAAGAGTGATGTGAACCTGGTTCTTCGGCTCCGAAACGAGTTCGTGTCCAGAAATCGGCCAAGAAGGTGTTAGCATCAGTTTTTTGGGATGCGAAAGAAATTTTGTTTGTGGATTACTTGCAAACTGGTAAAACCATAAATTCTGAATATTATTGTAACCTTTTAGACCAGCCAAAGCAAAAAATTCGTGAAAAAAGACCCGGTTTGCAGAAGAAAAAAAATCCTTTTTCATCAAGACAATGCACCATGTCACAAGAGCATTTTGACAATGGCTAAAATCCATGAATTAAAGTTCGAATTATTGGAGCATCTACCGTATTCACCAGATTTGGCCCCTAGCGACTTCCATCTGTTTCCAGACCTAAAAAAATTTATGCGTGGAAAGCGTTTTTCATCAAATGATGAGGTCATAACAGATGTGGAAGCGTATTTTGCAGCCCTTCCAGATTCTCATTTCAGGGATGGAATTCATAAATTGGAATCTCGTTGGAACAAGTGTATTGATGTTCAGGGAGACTATACTGAATAATAAAGTGTATTTCAAACCATAAAATTTTGTTTTTCTTATCGAACCGCAAAACTTATTGAACAGCCTGGTATAGACTTAAATTGAATTTAGAGAAAATAAATCGTCGAAATCTTTAGAATCAAGTCGTTATAAAATTAAAAATTAAATTTTTAAGTCGATATGTAGTACACGAAGAGCAGCAAGTAACTTAACAAAATTAAAAAATATTGGTATATACGCGTTCACAAACTATTTAACTATTTAGTTTATTAACATGTTTATTTAAAATATTAACTATAATGTATATGTAAGATTTGAAATGTATTAACTGCTTTCCCATATTTTCTTTCATATCAATTTTTGATTGTTGAATAAATTTAATTTTTTTGCAATTAAATGTATATATTTAGATATACACATTTAAATTATATCTAGAAAATATATTTTATTTTCATAACCATGGTTATAGTAAACATAACTTTATATTTATCCAAAAAATGTATAAGATGAATTTTCGTTCACTTTTGAAAATCTATTAACTAGACTGTTAAGATTAAAGATAACTGCTTCAGTTTAAATTATTCTAAATTGACATGTTTGAAAGTATTTTCTGAATCAATTTATTATAGCTAGTGTGTATAAAAGTAATTGGCCATTTGAGAATCAAAAATAGTTTCACAAGTTGATTGAAAATTCACTTAATCTCAACCTGGAAAATCAAATAAAATAAAATTGAGCAGACCCTCGCAAAAGATCGTAAATGAATCATTATGTATATACTCGCTTAAACATATTGAAATTCCGGCCTATAATGTATTAATTAAAATAATTAGTCAACTCAGACGCGAGTCCTTCAATGGGTAACATACACGCCTTAGTTCAACGAGTCACGATGGGCTATCTTCGGTGCTTTCTCTCTCCTTCTCTATAAATCGGTGCATTCGATTACGCGAGAGATTCTTTGTGCGCGTACGAATGCGTAAAAACGACTTATGCAATCGGCAATTGGCCAACCTTATATATATACACGTTAAAAAGAACTAAAACGTCAACACTTTTTCGTTTGCGCCGAGACGTGAGTTCTTTCGTTCATGCTCTCGCATTACCTCGCATAATTCTAATCACTCATACAGATCACGCGTCGAGCTCTCCGCAATATGCAAATCTCTTTGAACTTTACAAATCACGCTGGCCTTCCACAGTGCGTTCCGTTTTTATCAATTACCGATGAACCTTTACCTTAGACGATGTGATACATTTTTATATCTATATATTTTTTTTTCAGAAAAAATCATTCAACCTTTATCTTAAACTATGTGCTACATTTATATATATATATTTTTTTTTTTTTCAGAAAAAATCACTTTTGAAGATATGACTAATAACTCTTTTATGCAAAGTTACTGTACCAATAATTTTAAGAAATCGTGCAAACATTGTGCCCTTGCCAACTGTATTGAAGACGAAAACCAAATATCATGAAATTTAAAAATGCTAAAACATTAGACGCAATCTTATTTTGTCTGTAGCTGAACGTTTTTATCAAAATAAGTTTTAGCAACATCACGAATATTTTTTTATTTTAGAAATAATCATTTACATATTGACAAATCGTTAAAATAATTATTATAAATAATTAAAAAACAATGCACAAATCTACAAATTTTGGTGAATGAAGATTTTTTAAAACTTTATCTCCAATTGTTAAAAATCATACAAAACATAAATAATCTCTACGTAAATTTAAGTCAAAAAGAAAAAAAAAACCAAATACAGAAATGTACTTATAAATAAAATTCTAAACAAATATTTCTAGTGACTTCTAAAAATTCTGTTTAAATAATTTATAAAGGTGAGAATAGTTTTATCAGAAATTCAGAGTTACTTATTTTATTTTTTTTTTATTAATTAGGTACATCATGACGCCTTTAACGGGTTACCCCTACTTGCGACTTTGAAAAAATCGATTTTTTGTTAATTGCATTTTTTTGAAGTATAAGTATTTGAGAATATGACCTGGAAATTTCAAGTCGATCCGAACAAAATTGACTGAGATATGAGCGTTGAAAGAGAAGAATCCGTTGTGTAAACAACCGGCAATTAAAACTTTAAACGCGTTTTTCTCGAAATGGCATTTCTGAAGTCGGTGACCAAGATTACTCAAACACTAATGAACCGATCTTCTTGAAATTTTGTAGGCTTATTTAATACATAAAAATGTAGTATTTGATCGTTCGATTTTTTGTTTAAAAAAAAAATGGCCGTTTTATAGCCAAAAAACAGCCGTTTTTTTCGTTAAAATCGAACCATTAACTTTGACTGTCCGCTATTTTGTAAAAAATAAATATTTTTTTAAATCCTTCGATTAAAGACTAGTTTATACTTATATTTAACTAAATCTATCCACATTTTTTGTTTTAAATGATTCACTTCGCCGCAATGTTGGTCACCGCAAACCGTATAAATAAAAACACTATTTCATTGGCGGCCATTTGCCACTTAACAATGTAATATTTTGCAATAAAAAAATTACTGAAAGTTCTTCAAGATGTATTCTTTAAGATGATATAATAATCGTTTAAAAAATTTTTGTAGTTTTCTTTAAAAAAATTCATGAAAAAGGCCTTTTTTGTTGAGCTACAACTGGGGGTAACCCCTTAAATATACAATTAAAACGATAACGGTTCGAGCTACTTAAAAACAGTTACCATAATGTGCATTATATTTTAAATATTTAATTTTTATTGATTGATACTAGATTTTAGACTTTTCTTGCAATAATATAAATTGTTAAATTATAACCTAAAAATTTCTAAAAAACAAAAGGAAATTGTTTTTTTCATTTGGTACAATATTCTATAAATAATTCAAATTTTCTCAAAAGTTTTTTCAACAATAAATTAATTTTTCAATAAAAATATAGGAAATTTTCATTGTGATTAACTATGATTAATACCAACATATGTCCTTTAAGATGTTCCTAAATATTTATCAATTTACTTATAAAATTGCATGCTGTTATATGGTATTATAACATATGAATACATAATTACCTATTTAGATGAATCGTCATTATCAATTAATTACATAATTAAAGATATATTTATTTAATCTTCTACATTTACATATTCCATTTTTAGTAAAATTTCGTTAACGTTTTAGTTATTGCTTGATAGATTTGTGTGATCAAATAAATTTTAAAATGTCCTTTTATATTAAAATGATAGCGTAATTCTTGAAGAAAACAATTACGAAATTTAATTCATTTTATACATACGTAAATATCATCGTTATGCCTTTAAAAAAATCGAATAGCTAATGCAAAGCAGCATAAAAAGAAAATTGATCGCCATTCATGCGCTGTTGAAATCACTAAATTACCACATCGATCTGTTAATTATTTGATATATGTAAGACGATCTAGCATGGTGATCCATTTTCGTCACACTGTACAGCTATTGCATTCACTATGCGTCCCATTGCATAAGGAAAAATACAATTGCTACAGCGTATCTATGTTTCGATCTAAAATTTGCTGACCTTCGGGTGCGAACAAGATTGAGTTACGGATTGGAAAACGGTTGGTCCTAAGACTTAACTTATGAAACCATAATCGTAACGCGCGCAGCAACATAAATATATATTTTTTTATTAAATAGGAGCCATACATTTGGTGCGAAGTGAAGAATTTACAACTATGAGTAATCGTTGTAAAACCGAAAACGAAAGAAAATGAATAACGAAGGGCTCGCAAGTTTCGATCGTTGGCGGGCGTGTCGCGGATGCGGAGATCCGTGATCGCCGAGAAGAAAAAATGCTAAGTATAAGCTGGACCCATACACGTTCATACGCCTGTGCTCGCTTTCAAGGTAGTCCACTCTTTATTTTCTTTTCCGCGATCTCCTGAACGGGTGCCCCGCCCGTCTTGCTAAATAAGAATGTGACGTTTCATTGCGGATCTTTTAATTATTAATAAAAAAACAAATTTTAAAAACAAGTTTACCCGTTTCTGGTATTAATGTAGGCAATGATAGTAAAATGATAGATAATAACGTTTTATCTACGTGTCCTGTTAGGGATATTTTTTTAAGGAGATATTTTTTTCTTCGGTAAATGGATTGAACGTTACAGTTGTAAATTTGACTTCCGCAATCATTTAAATAAGTTATTCGTGTTCACGTAATTATTATATCGCATTTTGATCAATTAATATGTTTAATGCTTTTTTATGATGAATACTATGACGTATATTTAAATTAAAAAGTGTTTAAAATAAAACTCTTACTTATAGTTTTATTTTTATTATTTAAAAACAAATATATTATTTATTTTCAAGCACAACGATAAAAAGTTGTTAATTTTTATCAGCATTATAAAAAATAAAATTATAAATTAAATGTTAAAATAAAAATTAAATTTGAATGTGTTAAAAAAAAATTCTAAAATTAAAAAAAAATGTAATATTCTTTTAAAATTAAATGTATAGTTATTAGCATTTCTTAACGAGAAGAATTCTTTTTTACTATTGGTTCTCATTTATTGCCCTTAAGTATTAGATTGCTTAAAATTTTTACAAATAAAATAAATAATCATTTCCGTATAAATTCGCTATTTAGAAAAAATTTGATCGAATAATAGGAGAATATTAAAAAGTTTTTAAATATGATATATAAATTAAATATAATATTTTTTTTAATTGGAACTTTTAAAAATTTTTCAATGAACTTTATAATAAATTTAAAATTTAATCAACTTACTATATTTACATAATAATAAATATATTAATTCAAGTACGATAAATTTTAAATTGAAATAAAAGTTTGTTTAACTAATTAATTTTATAAAGTATTCCGATATTTTTTCTTTCTGAGCAAAAAATGCGCAAAACGCAAAATTTTCAATATTTAATTTTAATATTTTTAATCGCAATTAATTATAATATGTAAGGAAGTATATTATTAATTGAAATTATCTTTATAATAACGATTATAAAAATAAATGTAAATATATAAATAAAAATATATGAAGAAATTTTTTTAGAAATTCGATGAATTATAATTTTTCTTTTTTAGAAAAGATACTGTGACAGATTGATGCATCTACGAATGCGTTGAAAGTATACAAATATAGTGGGGGAATCCGTGGAATGTACGTAAACAAGTATATCGAAGCTTGTTCGAAATGTAAAAATCAAAAGAGAGCGTTTACTTTAGGGACCAACGTCACGGAAGGCTCACATTTGAAGGTCTCTCGTGCATAGGGAAACGCTTTTGTATATAAGCGTTTGGAGACCCTACGATTGGCATCAGTCTCTCAGGTTTTCACACCGTACAAGACGCACAATCCTAAAAACTAATCAACATGTACAAGCTGGTAAGCTCTCTCGATAGCAATGAGTTTACATTAGTGGGCAGATTATATTTAGACTATATGTATATACGAAAAATAAATAAGAATTAGATATATCTTTATATTAACAGTATAAAATGGTATTTATAATATCGGCTTATTTTTTATTACAATTTTTATACAAACTTGAAGATTTAATAAGTCATTAGGCAAATTAATTTTGGGCTTAAAACTTAAAACTATAACTATAAATTATTTTACATTTCAGACTAATTAAATTTTTTAAGTTGTTAAGAATAATCTGTAAATTATTTTTAAAAGCT
Organism: Chalcis sispes; assembly: GCA_949987625.1. Taxonomy (NCBI): domain Eukaryota; kingdom Metazoa; phylum Arthropoda; class Insecta; order Hymenoptera; family Chalcididae; genus Chalcis; species Chalcis sispes. The sequence goes on from OX465094.1 coordinate 24,988,613, forward strand.
ATTATTAAAAGTGTAAAATATATTTCTTATATAATCTATTAAATTTTTACATTTTAAAAAACAATACATTTCGACAATTGACAGCACCTAACATGTTGATTAATTTTTTAGACAAAACTGTATGAAAAAAAAAAACTTAAAATTATAATTTTTATTAACACCCTAGAATAATTTTTTATAGTAGCAAATTTTTAAAAATAAAAAAATAAACATTTTATCATAATATATTATTACTAATATTCGCTATAAATTTCAAATAATGTATTAAAATAGCTACTTTTAATGACAATATTTTTCCTAAAAGGTGGTTTTCTTCGCCGTTGTGGCCGTCGTCGCTGCTAAGCCCGGCTTCTTTGCTCCAGCAATCGCTGTGGCTCCAGCTATCGAAACCCGTACCGCTATCCTGGGGGAAAAGACCATCGAGTCTCACGGCAACTCCGTTGTACACGCTAGTGCTCCCGCGGTAACAAGCTATGCCGCTGCCATCTCCGCCGCAATTCCCGCCGCCCTTCCAGCGGTCCGCACCAGCGTAATCGCCGAGAAAACCATCGAATCTCACGGTAATTCCGTCGTGCACTCCAGTGCTCCTGTCGTCACCGGTTACACCGCCCCAGCGATTGCTACGTACGCCGCGGCTGCCCCAGCTTTCACGACTTACGCCGCTGCCTCACCACTCCTCTACACCGCCCCCGCCTACGAGAAGACAATCACCGGTTACGGAAGCAACGCACTTCACGGATACTTGTTCTAGAAGCGTTTATTTATAATCATCCATGTTCCAGTAATAGAAAATATGAATATAAACATATCTTTAAATGAAGAACGAAATCATTCGTAAAGTGACATCTGACTTTTTCCCATAACCTGTAAAGATCGACATTCTAGACAATTAATGGTATTTCAAACCATCAAGTACTATACAAGTGCAGTATTCATGCAAATCATGAAATCGATCGACAGCAACACCATTTCGATTGTCGCGCGTTGACAATATTGCAATTCCTTTGGATTTACTTAAGACTTTCTGTTGGGGTTTCAAGGTGTTTGGCTAATGAAGAATCTTACGGTGAATCGAGTGGATTATCGTGTTTGCAAATATATGTGCGACAGTCGAATAATCGCTCCGCGTCCATGTTGTGCCAATCTTTTTGCAAATTATTCTTCGCGAGCAGATTCTGAAAACTATTTATTTCATGTTAACTAAATGGTGCATTTCATTCTCTGCTCAAAAAGATATTTTGTGAAACTTACTGAATGTTTTTAAGAATAAAAATCATAATTTTACATTCACTTTTATTTTACTATCTTTTAATTAACCCTTTCCTATAAAATAATATTTTTATAATAGAAAAATAAATTAATTAAATATTATTTCACTTTGTTTACCAAACCTTTTTTTGGATTTTATTATGCAAAATGACTATACACATAATTGTCTCATTTTTATTTAAATTATATTTTTTTATAATTATTCATATCAAACGACAATAACCTTAAAAATGTTAAATTAGACAAAGATGAGACAAGTTATTGCTTGTTTGTGAAAAATCCTTATTTTTCCGGCCAAAAACATATTCAACTAATTTTAATAACTTAATTAAATGTAAAAAACTATTAGTTTTTAATTAAAACTCTTTAAGTTTTTCTAAAACGGAATTTAAAATTTTCTTAATTTTATACTTTCTCTGATTCAACTTCAAACATATTTCAAAAACTTCTTTTTTTAATACTCTAGTTTCTTTCTATATCTTTAGAAATTAATAAGTGAATCAATGAAATTATAAAAAATACTTGCTGCCTTTTTTTTAAAAAATGGTTGTGTTTAAATTCTCAATAAAAAGTTAATTGTTAATACTTTTCTGCAAATATTAATAAGATATGTGAAAGGATTTCAATTAGCTTAATATTATATAAATTTATAATTCTTTAATAATTTTCTAATTCAAACAATAACTAAATTTCTATTAATAAAAATAGCTTGTTTGTTACTAAAAATGCTATGAAATCAAGGTTTTATTTATTACATTAATATTTTATTTTATTCATTTTATTCTATAAAATGTATATATTTTTTTTTATTTTATATATATATATATATATATATATAAAAAAGACGGTTTAGACCAAATCTTTTATGCTTAATATCGCATAATAATAGAATTTTATTGTACCATAGTATTTTGGATTAAAATTTACATTATTTTTAATTCTATTAAAGTTGTCTTAATGAAAATTTATTAAATACATATTTCAAATAAAATATAAAATGTTTAATTTAAGCATTGTTACTTTTTCAAATATACCCTTTCTCATTATAATAATACACTGATAGAAGAATTAGTTTCATTTAAGAAAAATAATTTTGGTCATTTTAAATAAAAATATCTTTTTGAATCAAGATTTTCTTCAAATCTATTGGTTCAAAACTATTTTTCTTGAATCAAATTAATTCTTCTATTGCTGTATATTTTGTGCACAACATTTCATATTGTTTATAAAAAATTAAATAAATCAATTTAATTAAAAATTATAAAGGATTGTAAAATTAGAATAATAAAATGTCTTACTTTCACTTTTAAGCTTATACATGTGACAAATTTTAAAGCCTGGCGTCATAAACTATTTAATTAATTCAATTAGATTCACAATTTTGCTTGGAAGTTAAAGTTAATTATTTTTAATTATTTGCATGGATCACAATCATTAAAAATTATGTTTAAAAAAAAAATATAATTTACAAATTATATTTATTATTGTATTATTTTATTTAATGCGTGCAAAAATGATTAAAAATTACTATGTACCAATTCTAATAATGGAGAATCAGATTCGTGTCATAAAATGTTTACTTATAATAATAATTAATACAGCTCCAAACCATGGTTTAATGGTAAAATTATTGTTGTTAACAGATGAAGAGCTAATTATTATAGCCCCAATTTATCATTAGCGAAATTGAGCACTGTAAAATAATGTGTAAATATAATATGTGAGTCAAATAATCAAGATGTCAACCATGATATATGGCAATGACCGTTATACAATATTTTCAAAAGGAAAATTATTTTGATACGTGAGATAGTCAACTATTGACTGCAGCTGCCGATGCAAGCTTCATCGTAACTTGTTGAATCTACAACTTAAGCGCTCAAATTCATCTTGAAATTTATATTAAGGTTTATTTGAAATAAACCTTAAATAGGTTTCAAATACTTAGATAAAAAATAATAATTATCAATAAAATTTCAAGAAATCCTATTGTTTAATTGGCGATTATAAATTTAATGGTTAATGGCATTCATAAAGTTAATTAAAAATTACTAAATAACAAAATATAATAAAAATCAAATGGTTCAATGAAAAGTTAATTTTCAAACAAAGTATATTAAAGACTGACATAAACATTTCGTTAAATAATATAGAAAATTTTCGTAAATTAATATATAAAAATATTTTAATTAATATGTGACAATCTATTCGAATCCTTTAAAGTGTACTAAAATATATTGTAATATTAACGTTATCCACTATTAGCATACATTTAAGGTAAACCTCTGAATTACGTAACTTAAAGGTTACGAAGATAACAGAATGGTCAGGCAACCATTCACCATACACGTTTATTTTATTTTAAATTTCATCATTATATTATATCATAAGCGATGATGGACAACGAGTTTAATATGTAGAATTAATTCGCTGTTTGTACAACCACGGCATGTACTTGAAAACACATTGCTTTGGCAAGTGATTGACAGTTTCTTCATAAGCGATATGAGATTTTTTAAACTTACATAATGTGATGTAAAAAATGCATTAAGGAAATTTATAGAAAATATGTGTTAGAGGAATGGATAGACAAAGAAAGATAATAAATTTGTTCAATATGATTGCATATAGCTAAATTATGTTTACACAAATATCGATTGTGTATTAAAAATAAAGAGAAAAAAAAAATTAAGACTTAATATTTTTTATAGAAATTTTCAATAGAATAAGTTTTAATTACTTTTTAAAATAAGTACAAAAATTTTAATTTGATCTTAGAATAAAAATTATTAAATTTTATTGATACAGATTAATGTAGAAGAGATTAGGTATGGTTGATACAATTAGAAAATTTATGTATAAATATTTATTGAGTATATATTTTAACCGAGCTGTATGTGTGTCAGTTAACTCTGCTTATCACTATTACTTATTTTATTAAATTGCTTACGTTTTTTCATGAAAATTACTGTTATTACATTTTTTCGCTAGCCTAATAAAAATTATTATACATACATAGATTGTTAAAATAAAACTATAAATTGATAATTTGTATAACACAGTATAATATTTCATTTTTCCGCATTCTTTGTATAGAAAATATAATATATAAACTGACAATAATTTTGATGATTTTTATTCATAAATTCTGCCGAAATCGATGACGCAGCAATGTGAGGCTGTTAACAAAGGGCAATACCAGGTATTTAAGAAACAAGCATTCCTTTACATGCAGAACAGTCTGTTACTTATATCAGTAGCATGAAATTAAAGTTAACGACGATACTTGTAAGTAGACTTTTATTCTTTTTTATTTTTAAATTTAAAATTAGTAATTATATACTACGACATTTATTTTGAAATAATTTTATAAAAAAATAAGAAAATAATATGTTATAATAATTTAAATAACTAAAAGTTTTAATTTTTCTTATCATATAAAATAATTATCTTAAAGTAACCGCAACTCATTTTGCCTATAATATTATACTAAATACTTTATTTTTAACGACGCGTGTAAGTATAATTTTAATTGTTTTAGTATTAAAATTTTGATTTATTTTACTCCTAATTTTTTTATTTATTTTATTTATTTTATTTATTTTATTTATTTATTTTATTGATATCAACGGGGCAAGCCCCATACATGAGATACAATTTATATAAAAGTAACAAAGCACTAAAAAGCAGAAATAATGCAAAAGAAATAAACTACATATTTTTGTGAGAAAAATATTACAAACTAAATAAAGTTAACGTAAATAGTAACTTGTGAGTTTATTAAGTTAATAAATCTGAAATCAATCATAACAAAGAATAACTTTAGATAAATTCTTAATAACAGCGTAAGATGTTGCAAATTCATCTACCCAGTCTAATAATTCATTAACATTAGATTGAAGCTTCCTGCATATTGTTGATTTTTTCCCTTGTTGTAGTACTGTTAACGCAAATATTTTATGGTTATTTCTAAGAATCCTAGGCAGTACATAAAAATTAAAATTATTGAGTATATCAGAACAATCAACTAAACCGTGAATTATTTTTATACTAAACAAATAATCCGCTCTAGTTCTAGTAAATGCAATTTATGAATAGGAGCATAGTTGTGATCAGTATAATGCATACTATAACCTATACGATTTAGTGCATAACGTAAAAACTTGTGGTTGATAGATTCTAAATCTTTAATAAGAACTTTCCCTCTTGGAGACCAAATGACTGAACCGTAGGATAAAATCGTATAGTAATATGAGAAATAAATTTGTCTAAATGTAAAGAGTTTTGTAAAGTTAAATGAAAATCTTTTAATAAAATACAGTTTTTTGCGGGCTTTGATACATATTGTTTCAATATGATTTTTAAACGTTAACTTTGAATCAAATATAATACCTAAATCCCTGATCTAATTAACCCTATCAATACTCTCACCATTAAAAGTATATTCAAACGCAGGCAGATAGGATCTCCCAAACCGTATAAATTTGCATTTTTCAATATTCAATTTTAAACCATTTCCCAAACACCATCTATAAAAAACATTAAGATCATTTTGTAAAACATCCCTATCTGAATCAATTGTTATAACTTTAAAGAATTTTGCATCGTCTGCAAATAGTGAGAATTCACAATTTTTTATCGCTAAGGCTAGATCATTAATGAATAACAAAAACAGCATAGGACCCAAGTGTGTACCTTGACCAACACTTGAAGTGACATCTATAATATATGACTTAAAATTCCTGATTTTGACTATCTGTTTACGGTTAGTCAAAAAAGATACAAACCATTTGAATAATGTTCCATGTAAGCTATAAGCTCGTAGTTTTCTCAATAACAAATTAATATTAACCATGTCAAATGCTCTTGTAAGATCTGTATATATAGCATCCACACTAAAGCCTCTATTAAGGTTTTCTACAAGATAGTCATGATAAACACACAGATTTGTCTCAGTTGATCTACCTGGCAAAAATCCATGTTGTTTATCAACAATAAACTTTTTAAAGTATACTTGAACTTTATCACAAGCAAGGCAATCCAACATTTTAGCTAATATACTATATTTGTTAATTGGGCGGTAGTTCTCAATATTTGATATATCACTTTCTTTAAATAAAGGTTTTATATAAGATAACTTCCAAATACTAGGAAAAATACCTAAGTTAATTGAATACTTAAAAATTAACGTTAATAAGCCCGATATATCATCCCGCCCATTTATAATAATTAAAGGATGAATATTATCTGGACCAGGACTAGAATGAGGATCTAATTTATTAATGCATTTGATTATATCTGATTCTGTAAATGATATTTCACTCAAACAATCTAAAATATTGAATGGAATCTCAATTTCATTAAGGTCTAGATCTTGATAAACACTAGAAAATTTGTTAGCAAATAAATTAGCTATACATCTATCATTATCAGCGGAAATATCTTGTAAATGCATAACATTTGGTATTGAAGTATTTTGATTCAATTTCTTGACATGAGAATAAAACGATGTTGAGTTATTCATTAATGACTGCTCAGTATTATAATTAAATTCTATAAGATCTCTATCTATTAGTATTTTACATAGAGCTCTTTCACTGTTAAATTTATAATAAAAATAATCAGAATTGTACTGCTTGTGAAGTCTATGCAATTGTTTTTTATTTATAATTGCTGCCTTAGTGAAATTGGAAAACCAACAAGGGAAATTTCTAGGTTTAACACTAAACGAAGGTACCCAATCAATAATCAATCTTTGAAAAAGGGTATTAAGGTCAGTAATGCATTTTTCAAAATTACTAACGTCAACAATATCAGGAAGCTTAAAATTTTTTATATGAGAAACCATTTGTTCGTAATTTGCATTTTTAAAATTATAAATTACTTCATTTGAAACCTTTGGAATATTATCATAAATTTGCAACTTACAAATAAAAGGAACATGAGATGCATCACATTTAAAAATATAATCATCACTTAATTCCACTATATTATTACAATAAAAATTCGAAAAAAATAAGTCCAAAATGTTATTAGCCTGATTTTTAAAATGAACCGTTTGAATCAGGTTAAACACTTCAAACCATTCTGTCATGATTTGAGCAGCATCACGAATTTGAACGTTGGGATGAAAACTCACAGCTTGCGAATATCTATTATCAATAATTCTCCACATATATCCCGGTAAATTAAAGTCACCCAGCAGACAGAATTTAACTTCCATGTTATTTAATGATGCATTGCTTAACGAATCTTGAATACAACTTACAAGATGTAAGTAAGTACTGCTATCCGTGGTAGGTACTATATAGCAAACTCCAACTATAACTGTAGTATTTCCAATAAACAATTCAACTAAAATCAATTCAAAAGAATTTTCACACAAAGGAATAATTTTATATTTGTAGCACTTGTTAATAGCGAGCATCACCCCACTACCTGATTTCTTTTCACTTGTAAACAACGACCGATCACACCGGATAACATTGTAATTACATAATTGAATTTCATTGTTATTAATGCTATCTAAAAGCCATGTTTCGGTGAGAGCGATACAGTCAAATATTTCCAGTGAGTTTACATAGGCATTAAATGTATTTAAACGGCCAACAATACTGTGAATGTTTTGATATAAAATTTTAAACATATATGGAGCTGCGTATCCCTAAGCCGAGTCACCTCTGACATTATTTACATTATGTGAATTTACCACCTTCTGTGCAATAACAGGAATACCTCTCTCATACTTAAGTACAAGGTTAGTTTCACCATCACTAACACGCTTCTTAAGTTCCGATATAACAGAACGACGATAAGCCCGTTGTTGTTTTGTTAGATCACCTGATAAAGATAACTTCAAGTTACCCACTATAAACTTTTTTTAAGAGAAAATCCAATGCACATGCCGAATATTGGGAACAGTAATTTTAAGCGGTCTATTTTTATCTTTGTTGAACTTATTTCCCAAGCGTTGAATAGATATATCATTGAAATCGAATGGCAAAGCTTCACTGCATTTGTTTAGCAATTCTTTAACTGTATTCAAATCACTCGTAGCAGCATTTGGGGAATCTTGCAAATTATAAATAATAAGATTTTTTTCTCTTGAGTGTCTATCTTGTATTTCACTAATAATAAATTCAGTGTTATATTGAAATTTCTTTTCAAGCGCATCGAACCTTTCTTCCAAATCAACTACGCGATTTTGAATGTCATTTATATGATCCAATGCATCACTTATGTTTTTATTTATTTTATGAAAACGTTTATCAAGTATATTTAAGAGCACTTTAGAATTTTCATCTAATTTATCACTTTCATCATCCGAATCAAAGTCAGACACATTACTATTGGCACTATTACGTTTAACTTGAGGCTTCGTCTTCTTCAAGTCACAACACGCTGAAAAACAACCAGGTCGAGTTTAGTCAACTACGTGACTAGCACAAGATGGATGGAATCTTTTTTTACACTGTTGACATTGTTTAGAGTTGCTACCATCCAAAGTTGCAGTTTTATCCGGACAAAGAAAACACTTTGTTTTAGGATCCGACATTTTGGGGTTGAATTCAATAATGTTTTCAAAATTAATTATGCAATATTTTCTCTACAAATTTAAATCTTTATTAGAGCTAGAACGAAGCCAAACGTAGCCGAGCGAGCGCCACACAGAGAATGATTGATTGATTGATTGATTTTTATAATAAAATACATGAACAAATTATGAATTTATTTATTTTTTGATTATCTTACCTAGAAAGAGGTGATTGTATGTTTTATTTCTAAATAAAAATTTTTTTAAATCTGTATTTACATATTATTCTAATGCCTTGTCTCATCGACTATTGTTTGGATATTTGCAGCTAGTTAACATGCATATAAGTTGTTATTTCCTATCAGGAATTTATCAGTAGGAAAAAATATAATATCTACTAAAAAATGTGTGTTGTTATTAACAGATAGTAATTACGTAATGATACAAATTTTGTAGTAATATATTCATTAAATATGGAAAATTAATATTTTCAATATTTTTTCAGAATACCGCATTTTCATTATTAGCTGTTGCAAATATTAAAACAAATGCTGATACTGTTAGAAGAAATAAAATCGCCGTCAAATCCGATGTGATTCAGTTTCTACACAATATTTTAAGTTACTTAAAAATAACGATGTATTAATCGACGTAACTTCTAAATTAAAATCTTTCAAGAAACGTGAATTGTATTTAACTTATCAAAATAAATGTCCGTTAAGCGAATACATTGCTACATCATATAGGCATCATAATGTTTTTGGGCATTATAATCATTACTTCAACTTGTCATCATATTCGTAATATTGCTAAAAAATAACTAATAATATTTAACCACAATTCAATAAAGATTAATAACTTAAACATTTTATTACAGCTTATACTCGATTTTATCAACATTATTTTTACCAACTTCAATTCCAGCTTAAACGGTTCCTCCAAGTTCGGCAGCTTTGCCTCCAACACCAGTTCCAGCCTCATCCTCTCCCGCTATCCAACAGATTTTATTCAAGCCTGCCGTACCATTTATACCTGTTGTTGCTCAATTATTGGATGAACTCCTTTGGATGCCTCTGGAACATCATCTCATTAATGTTCAACGAGCGATATTCCAGCCACCAAAAAATGATCAAAGCGATAAATAAAGTTTTATTTTTTCATACCAAATCTTTCAATTATCGGATATTTTTATAATTTTCTTAAATTTTTTATTAGTTAATGATTTAAAATATATAAATTTCTTAAATACAAATGCATCATTTTTATTGTCAATTTGTTGTTTCAATTTGTTTCTTTATTACAGATTATTTTCAAATCTTTTCATACGTATTGAAAAATTAATCTAAATACAACCTTTTTAATAAAAAGAAAGTTATGGTAAGTATTGGTTGTCGTTTGAGCACATTTTTCTGTGCACTCTTCATGTATTATCAATGTTTTATTAATTTTCATTTTCATTTTCATTGTACAAAATTTATTAAATCTAAATACAACCTTTAAAAAAAAGAAATATTATGGCAAATTTTCGATGTAGTTTAAAAAAGTTAATTTTCATTCAACTCTTCACGTACATCCAAAATACTAAAAATTTAAAAGAATATTTAAAATCATCATTTTATGTGTAGACTATCGAAAGTTGTTAAATCAAATAATATTGCTAAGTATTTTTTTTTATCAATACATTTTTTTAACGATAGCTGATTATCATTAAAGTTGCTATATATATACACACACACTAATGAACATCTAAATGTAAGTACAAAACCTTTTAAATAAAAAAAATTATCGTCTTCGTTGTTGTTAAAAAATATAAAAAAATAGAACTAATAATTTATTTTCATACACATATTTTCAAATTCTTTAATTTTAAAATATTTTTAGACTAATGAAAGTAATGGAATATAATAATAGTGCTAAATATCATCTTTTGTTATTAATGTACTTTTTGACTGCTACCCAGCTGGTCATCATTTACGAGTACTTATCGGATTAATAAAAAGTCATTACACAAATTTCTACGCACGAAAGTTGTGAAATGTAATTAATGTTGTTAAGTATTTCAATATTTATGTCGAACACATTTATTTTATAATTTTAGTTAATACTAAAAAATATTATTTTATATTTTTTACAATTTTCTTTTGAAATGTTACTTTGAATTGAAATATCAAAGTATACAAAATATCAATCATGTGAAATGATTCTTTTTACTCTTACATTTATTTAATTTTTATTTTAATTTAATTCAATAATTTATATAAAATTTTATATTATTTTCGTACGATAGTAGGAAAATGCTTTGAATGAAACCACTGAAATCGCTAAACCACGTGCATCTCTTAATAAAAATATAATTCAAGCACGAATCGATGCGGTGAAGCAAATCTGGGAGGAGGCTCGAAAGGTTCATTCTGATATTGTCGCTAGAGATGACGCTGAGATCGATACGTACGTCAGTGAGGATGAATTTAGCGAGCTTCAAGGGGCGTATGAGGAAGCTTTGGATGAGTTTTTGACATTGTTGTCGCAGTTGGAGATCGCTGATCAATCTACACTTGCTGGTGGACTTCTCAATTCTACTCTGTCTGAGTCTGGGCTCACAAAACTTCCAAGAATCTCTCTTCCTTCTTTCTCAGGAAATTATGAGGATTGAGCAAGCTTTCGGGATAACTTTAAGAATATGGTTCATGATTTGCCTCGGATTGCCGATGCGACTAGATTGCAGTATTTAAAGATGTGTTTGACCGGGAGTGCGGCTGATTTGGTCAAAGATGTGCCAACTACCAACGTTAACTATGCAAGCACATGGAAGGCGTTGGAGGTTCGTTACCATAATCCGAGGCTCATCATCACCAGGTACTTGAAGGCTTTTATGGAGCTTCCTCATCTTAAAAGGGAATCAGCTGATGAGTTACGCTCTTTTATTGATGAAGCTAAGCGTATCGTTCGTGCTCTGCAGAATTTAAAGATGCCTGTCGATCATTGGGACGTTTGGTTCGTTTTCCTCTTGTCCGAGCGTTTGGATACAGAGTCTCGTAAGCGGTGGGAGTCCTTGCTTAGCGAGAAGGAGCGGAAATTGGCCGAAGCAAGGATAGGAGCAGAGCAAGGAGATCCTGAGTCATCGTACACTCCAGCGACATTCTACGAGTTTGTTGAGTTCCTCGAAACTAGAGCTCAAACCCTAGGCATGCTTGCACCTGAGCGACGAGGTGAGAAGAGGTCAGCTCCTCCGTTTAAATCGAATCAGCCTCGTAAAGTTTTTTACGCGAACCCTTCACAGTGTCCTCTATGCGCTGAGTCACATGCTCTGATGCGTTGCCCTCAGTACAAGGGCAAGAAACCACAGGATCGTCAGAAGGAAGTCAAGCGGTTGCGGCTCTGTTTCAATTGTCTTGGATATCATCGAGTGAACTCTTGTTCTTCTTCTGGTCGTTGTTCGGAATGTAAGCGGAAACATCATTCCTCTCTTCATGATTCTAGTAGGAGCAGCCAAGGATCGACGAGTACTGCGTCCAAGATTGACCAAGGGAACTCTGGTGCTGGCTCAGCGGTGGTATTACATGCAGCTAAGCCCCTGTTATCATCGAGGAAGATTCTCCTTGCTACTGCGCGTGTATTAGTAGTAGGTTCGAAGGGCAAGGGCACGTGTGTACGGGCGCTCTTAGATCAAGGTTCAGAAGCGTCATTTGTGTCCGAGGTCATTGTGCAGTTACTTGGACTACCTAAGCGACGTACACACGTGCCATTGTCTGGACTTGGGGCTAGTGCAGCCGGCGTTGCGCGTTCTATCGTTTCTATCACTCTTCGTTCAGCGGTAGATTCAGGCTTCGAGGTCGAAACTGAGATGCTAGTTCTCCCTAAACTCACGTCGCTTCTTCCTTCTTATGAAGTTAGTGAGGATTTGGCGAGAGAGCAATTTTCTGACGTGATTCTGGCTGATCCTGAGTTTGCAATTCCGAAGAAAATCGACATGATTTTAGGAGCTGATCTTTATGGTCAGTTACTTCGCTCTGGTGTAAAGAGATCCACTACGTCGCAACTAGTCGCTCAGAACACCGTACTTGGTTGGATTGTTTCCGGGCCAATGGAGGCAGATATGCCACGGCAGGCGGCAGGGGTTGCGACCCATCCTCCAGTTCAGATGCTTCACTGCGCTCATCAGGACGAATTGGATAAGTTGTTGCAGCGTTTTTGGACGCTCGAAGAGTTCTTGGCGCAGCCACTGAAGCTGAACCCGGAGGATGAGAGATGCGAGAAAATCTTCATGGACACTCACAAGAGAGACGCACAGGGTCGGTATGTGGTGAAGCTGCCTCTGAAGACTGATCTTCCGTCAGTTGCAAAAGAGTCTCGAGGTATAACTCTTGGCTCTCTCTCAAATTTGCATCGTCGTTTCTTACGTGATACGAGGATGGCTAAAGCGTATCGCGACTTCATGGAGCTGTACGAGAAGCTACGGCATATGGTACGCGTTCCACGGTCGGAGATTTCAAATCCTGACGCTTGGTATCTGCCTCATCATCCAGTAGTGCAAGAACTCGCCTTATTGTGGAAGCTGAGAGTGGTGTTTGATGCTTCTCGCCGGACGAGAGATGGGCACTCGTTCAACGCTTTCTTGTTAACAGGACCTCCGTTGCAGCGTGATCTCTCCTTGATTCTCTTGAATTGGCGTAGGTATCGTTTTGCATTCACAGCCGACATAGTCAAGATGTTTCGACAGATTCGGGTGGATCCAGAACATCAGGACTACCAAAGGGTCGTCTGGGCGCCCGACGCAGCATCTGAACCTGTCGATTTCCGCCTGACTACTGTCACGTACGGAACGGCTTGTGCTCCTTACTTAGCAATTCGCACTTTGTCGCAGTTAGTCGAGGATGAAGGTCATCGGTTTCCACTCGGGGCTTGTTGTCTGGAGTCAGAGACGTACGTGGACGACACGTTCGCAGGGGCGGATGATCTGTCGGTTGCGATCCAAAAGAGAGTCGAGCTTATCAAGCTGTTAGGCTCCGCTGGAATTGAGTTGGACAAATGGGCTGCGAACCATCGAGAGCTGCTACCTGATTCCACACGGCAGGTCTCGGAGAAGCAGATCAGCGAGGATGAGTCGGTCAAGGCCTTAGGAGTTCGCTGGGTTCCATCGCAGGACAACTTCAGGTTCAATGCTGCCAGCTTGGAGAACTTGTCTGCAGCTTATACGAAAAGGTCCGTCCTCTCGAATATTGCTCGATTATTCGATCCATTAGGTTGGCTTGCTCCAGTCACGGTCATTGCAAAGATTTTGATGCAAGATATGTGGATTATGAAGTGCGATTGGGATTCGCCTCTACCAGCTGAGATTCGTGAGCGCTGGTATGATTATTGCAGAAGTTTATCTGCATTGCCTTCCTTGTCGATTGAGCGTTGGCTAGGTGGTAATGCTACTTGTTCTTACCAGATACATGGGTTTTCAGATGCTTCTTCTCGAGCGTATGCTGCAGTGGTTTATTTGCGAATCGACGAGGACAACGGACATTTCCGAAGTTCTTTATTAGCGGCTAAGTCAAAGGTAGCTCCAGTGAAAACGGTGAGCATTCCCAATTTAGAGTTGTGTGGTGTAGCTCTTCTTGTCAAACTCATCTTGCATATGACTAAGTTAGACTTTCTGCAAGGGCTGCCGATATTTGCCTGGTCTGATAGTCAGATCGTGCTCACTTGGCTTCGTAAACATCCGTGCCACTGGAAGACCTTTGTAGCCAACCGAGTTTCGCTGATTCAAACTGAGCTACCGTCGGCAACGTGGGCGCACGTTCCGACTAAGGAGAATCCGGCTGACTTGGCGACGCGAGGAGTTCAGCCGGGGGAGTTGGCCAACAGTACTCCGTGGTGGCAAGGCCCGGCATGGCTATCCATGCTTCCAACAGAGTGGCCTCAGCCTGCTGACCCGGTTCGGACGAATCACGTTCATCCGAGTTCTGAGGAGTCCGAGATTCTGACTCGATTCTCAACGTTAACTAGACTTGTTCGTGTCGTAGCGCTCTGCAGACGTGCTCTTGAGCGTATTCTGAACAGGGGAACGCCGGCAGAGAGCTCTTCGTCCTTCTTTTTGACCACTGCTGAGCTCTCTTCCGCTCGGGTGGCAGTCATTCGTCTAGCTCAAGCAGGTGCGTTCGCTGAGGAGGTTAAGCTTTTGAGATCGGGAAAGAGACTGCCGAGGGGCAATCGTCTCAGTAACTTAAACCCGTTTCTGGGCAATGAGGATGGACTCTTGCGTGTAGGAGGTCGATTGGCTCACTCTGGTCTCTCTTTCGATCAAAAACACCCTCCGATTTTGCCTCAGAACTCTGCTCTTAGTTTGTTGTTTGTGCGACACGCTCATCATCAGTGCCTGCACGGTGGTCCGTCTTTGACATCGAGCATTCTAATGTCTCAGGCGTGGATTTTGGGTAGAAATCGGCTTGTTAAATCGATGATTCGCGCATGTGTTCCTTGTCAACGGGTGAAGCCTCATTCGGCTCAACAACTCATGGGCGAACTCCCGGCTGACAGAGTGATGTGTAGCAGAACCTTCTCTTATTCCGGACTCGATTACGCGGGGCCCTTTCAGATTTGGATGGCGAAAGGTCGTGGAAATAGCTCCTTCAAGGGTTACATTGCTCTGTTTGTGTGTTTCGCTACTCGAGCTATTCACCTCGAGCTCGTCAGTGACCTAACTTCAGCATCGTTTATTTGTGCGTACCGTCGGTTCGTTGGGAGACGAGGCATTTGCCAAAATCTTTACAGCGACAATGGCACAAATTTCCAAGGAGCTGATAAAGAACTCAAGGGTATGTTCCATCGTGCGTGAGACTTTTACAAGGAGGTTGGCGCTGTTCTTGCCAACGATGGGACCAACTGGACATTCATCCCTCCTAGTGCACCTCATTATGGGGGTTTGTGAGAAACAGGGGTCAAATCGGTGAAGTATCACTTGAAGAGGGTTGTTGGCGAGCATACTCTCACGTTTGAGGAGTTTTCTACAGTCTTGGTAGAAATCGAGGCCTGTCTCAATTCTCGTCCTCTGGGTGCGTTGAATGCTGACATCAACGATCTAAGGGCGCTTACTCCCTCTCATTTCCTCAATGAAGGAGTCTCGGTGTTACTTCCGGAAGCTGACTGTCCAAAGTTGCCAAAAAATCGGTTGACCAGGTTCCAGCTGCTTCAGCGTATCCGTAACAACTTCTGGAAGCGTTGGTCGACCGAGTATCTGCTTCACTTACAAGAGAGGGGAAAGTGGAGGGATCCTTGCGAAAACTTTGCAGTAGGTCAGCTGGTGCTAGTCAAAGATGATCGGTACCCTCCATCAAAATGGCCATTGGGCAGGGTCATCGAGGTGCATCCTGGTCCAGATGGGTTGGTGCGAGTCGTAACCATCAAGACAACCACCTCTTCTTTCAGACGACATGTTGCTCGACTTTGCCCTCTGACATTGAATGAGAAGGGGAAGTAAGCTGTTCTCCCGACATTCAAGGGGCAAATTCGTCCGTTGGACGAAGGCGGGCGGAATGTTCGGGTTATGTACGGCATTGAGGGATTATGAAATTCGCGTCGTAGCGCGTCGATCGCGGCGGCGAGAGCGGGCGAGCGCATGCGCGCGCCGCCAGGGGTCTCTCCCGTTTTTAGCGCGGATTTTCTCGGCTTGCACGTTCGTGCCAGTTAGTACTGACAACTCCTCTCGAGGAATCAGTCACCTTTGCGTTTCATCTCTGAGGGATAATTAATTTATATATCTATCGTGCGTCTTGGGTCTTCACGACGTCCTTTTCAGGGCGGTTGACCTCTTTATTATTGTAGCCGGTGCGTCGCGTCGTGTGACTGTGTGTGTGTGTGTTGCGAGCGGCGTGTTGCGAGTGTGTTTTTCATTGAGTGTTGGGACGTCGGCCACGTGCGAGCTTCCTCGACGTGCCGATCTCCATCCGGCGATTGCGACCTACGCGGCAGGGCTGAGAAGGTCTGCCCGTGGTCCAGGATTGGCTCCCTCGAGACGTCGAGGCGTCCTGCGACCGAGGAAGGTGCATCCCACCCACGTGCGGCCAGGACTTTACGTCGTACTGTCCACGTTCCCGGCGACCGTAAAGGTAGGAGAGCTCTCCAACGTGCGAAAGGTACCTCGCGGCGAATTGCGGTTAATTATAATTGCGTTTTTCTCCCTTTTTTGTCTATCGTAGAGTCTCTTTCTTTTGTATAATTTCTTTAGCGTCTTGAATAAAATATTCGCTTGTATCGGCTTTTCTCTCTGTTCCGTGAGAGTTTTTACGCCGATACAAGTCGTCTTTTTCCCGCAAAATAAATTGTTGATTTATTTATCCAACCTTCCCTCGCTCATTCCATTATTTAATATACATATAATTAGAACTCATTAGCTTTTTTACATATAAGTTGTAAAAGAATATAGCATAAAAGATATAGAAAAATATAGTTAACAGAATTATTTGATTTCAGTGGTTTCATTCGAAGCATTTTCCTACTATCGTACGAAAATAATATAAAATTTTATGTAAATTATTGAATTAAATTAAAATAAAAATTAAATAAATGTAAGAGTAAAAAGAATCATTTCACATGATTGATATTTTGTATACTTTGATATTTCAATTCAAAGTAACATTTCAAAAGAAAATTGTAAAAAATATAAAATAATATTTTTTAGTATTAACTAAAATTATAAAATAAATGTGTTCGACATAAATATTGAAATACTTAACAACATTAATTACATTTCACAACTTTCGTGCGTAGAAATTTGTGTAATGACTTTTTATTAATCCGATAAGTACTCGTAAATGATGACCAGCTGGGTAGCAGTCAAAAAGTACATTAATAACAAAAGATGATATTTAGCACTATTATTATATTCCATTACTTTCATTAGTCTAAAAATATTTTAAAATTAAAGAATTTGAAAATATGTGTATGAAAATAAATTATTAGTTCTATTTTTTTATATTTTTTAACAATAACGAAGACGATAATTTTTTTTATTTAAAAGGTTTTGTACTTACATTTAGATGTTCATTAGTGTGTGTGTGTGTAACCCCGCTATGCCGGTCCCAAGCCCGGGGCCTCTCTTTTTAGGAGGAGAGGAAGGGGGAGGGGGAGGAGTAACACCTCGTTAAAAAAAACCTTGGTCCATCTGGCCCGGATGGTAGCACCTCGTAGGGGTCCCGCCTGGGGTTACAGGTTGGGTCAGGGACGAGTAGCGGGTACGGTGACACTGCCCATTTGGGATGTGTGATATGATCTGTGCAGCGCGCTCTCCCTGGAACTCCCGGCGTCAACGCGCCGCACCCAAAGGGATGCTGGGATGCCAATGAAGGGTGCAGGTGCAAGGCTGGGGCGGATGTCACATTCCCGTCTCATAGCCAAAAGCCTCAACAGCAATGGGGGTAGCTGTAGTGGTGATCACCCCCCCACACCCAGAGGCACCGCGTTCGGAGACGGCCCAGCATCTTGGAGTAATTCACTACCATGGAGCAAAAACAACCTAAAAACTTGAATAAAAACACGCGTACCCTTCCCCCGCAACCGGAGGAGGGCAATAGTGCGCAACACGATCTGGGCAGAAATGCACATATCTCTGCCAGTATTGAGAATCTCCTTCCGCAAAAACTTGCGGAAAGTGAGAGGCTTACGATGGAGTGCATCGACGGCATGCAGTCCATCATAAAAGAGATGGTGGCTGCATTGAAAAGTCAGCCCAACATCAAGACCTCCATTAAAAAGGGTATCCCAAGGATGGAAGAGATGCTGGATAAACTCCGGCATACAACCTCGGCCGCGAGTGAGGCCCGTAAACAGCTGTTCACTACGGTGATCAGCTCCAGAGCAGCCCCTCAACCAAAGAGGCCGGCCTCCAGCCCGCCCAGTCTTCCCACTCAAACGCCTGGGGAGGCGCGATCGTGGTCGGAAGTCGTCAAGAAGAGAAAGAAGAACACTAAGACGACCCCAAGCAAAGAGCCAAAGGGCGGGCTCTTAAAGGAAAAGAAAACGGTGCAGCAGCAGCCGCAAAAGAAATCTGCCGCACCAAAAAATAAGACGAAGAGGACGCGACCAGAGGCAATCTGCCTCAAGCCGGCGGACGGCCAATCGTACGCCGATATATTAGGTCGGGTCCGCAAGGAAGTAAAGCCCGAAGCTTGCGGCGCTGAAATTAAATCCATTCGGCGCACCAAAGCTGGTGAGGTTCTCCTCGAGTTGAGGAATACCTCTGCCGAGGGACGAAAGGGCCTATCAGACGCCCTTCAAAGGGCTGTCGGGGGTGCAGGCTCAGTGAGGCAGCTGATCCCAAGGGCGACCTTGGAAATCAGAGACCTCGACTGCTGCACCTCGAAGGCAGAAGTCGAAGAGGCCCTTCAGAGTGCTCTGCCGGGGTACTGCGGGGCAATAGAAGTAGCGCTGACCAAGTCAAACGCTATTCAACAGCGGATGGCCTTTGTGACCATCGACGAAGTCAGCGCCAACCGATTGCTCGAGTCGGCTCGGCTTCGGGTCGGCTGGGTGAATTGTAGAGTGCGACGAAAAACTGTAGCACTAAGGTGTTACCGGTGCCTCGGTTTCGGCCATTCAAGCCGTAACTGTAAGGGACCGGACAGGTCGAACTGGTGTTACAGGTGTGGAGCAAAGGAACATCGGGCCGCCGATTGCGCGGCGCCACCCGAGTGCTTCCTTTGCGAAGCACAAAGCGATCCGGCAATGCGGAAACACATTGCCGGGTCGAGCGTTTGCGCTGCATATCGCGCAGCCGTATCTAAGGCCCAGCGATGATGCAACTCTTGCAGGGCAATCTCAATCGGAGCCGAACGGCGCACGATTTACTCCCGCAGATCTGCTTCGACCTGTCCGTAGATATAGTTCTTATCTGCGAACAGTATCGGAGCAGGGATGCGGGAGAGTGGTATTCCGATGATAGCGGAACAGCGGCCATCTGGGTTCCCGATCCACGTCGTTTTGGCGTCGTGAGCCATGGATCTGGAAATGGTTTCGTTTGGGTTAGAGACACTGACGTCACATACGTCAGCTGTTACTTTACCCCAAACGAAGCTATAGGTGACTTTCAGACTAGACTTGATAGTCTGGAAGACACCGTCAGAGACATGGAGGGTGATCTAATAATTGCCGGAGATCTGAATGCGAAGGCTCTTGAATGGGGGATGGACAGGCCGGACTCAAGGGGAAGGCGAGTCATGGACGCGGTGTCGCGGCTCGGGCTGGTGGTACTTAATACCGGCCGCACCTCAACCTTTAGACGGCCAGGGTACCGAGAGACCATACCCGATGTGTCTCTCGCATCCGCGGGTCTGGTTGCGCGTGTCAGGGGTTGGCGGGTGATCGAGGACTACACAGCCAGCGATCACCAGTACATCACCTTCCGTGTGGGTGATGGAAGGCCAATCGATACGCGTGGCCCAACCAGATGGAATATTGATAAACTTGATAGGGAAGAGCTATCTCTGGCAATTACACGCGGCTGGAAATCCCTTGAAGGAGTCCCAGATGGCCTCCCAGCTTCCGAGCGAGCAGAGGCGGTGACGGACGCCACTATGCGTCTTATCCACCGAGCTTGCAAGGAGGCGATCCCGCGGAGGAAACCGAAGATCGTGCGACGCCCGGCCCACTGGTGGACAGATGAGATCGCTGAACTCAGGCGCAAATGTCTGAGATCTCGGCGATTAGCTACGCGATCCAGAAAACGGGACGGCGATCTAGCTGGAAAAATGGCCGACTACAAATCGGCCAGAAAAGAGCTTCGACGGGCCATCAGGTCCAGTCAGCGCCAATGCTGGAAAGAGCTTTGCCTGGAACTCGACAAGGATCCGTGGGGTCTGGGGTACAAGATCGTTATGCAGAAGCTGGGTGCCTTCTCTAGAGGAGCACCCACGGACGCGGCTACGATCGACAGTATTGTCAGTGCCCTTTTCCCAACGCACCCATTGCTCGAGGATCGGGCGATTGCGCCGGTCGACCCGGACTTTCCATTGTTCACCAAACAGGAGCTCAAACGAGCTGTCGGTTCGATGAAGAATCGGAAGGCGCCGGGACCCGACGGAATTCCGGCGGAGGTACTCAAGGCCGTAGCTGAACTCCATCCAGAGCTCTTGCTCGGTATGTACAACTCGTGCCTAAAGGCGGGTACATTCTGTGCCCGGTGGAAGGTTGCGAGACTTGTGCTTATCAGCAAGGGCAAGGCGTCATCAGGTGGACCTTCTTCCTATCGGCCTCTGTGTATGCTCGACACCACGGGCAAACTCCTGGAAGGCCTATTGCGACCCCGACTCCAGCAAGCCGTGCATTGCGCTGGAGGCCTAGCCGAAAGGCAACACGGTTTTCGGAGTGGTAAGTCGACAATCGGCGCTATCCAGGAGGTGGTGGAGGCTGCCAGAGCCGTGGAACGGGGCAACCACCATTCTCGCCCCGTCTGCCTGTTGGTCCTTCTGGATGTGAAGAACGCGTTCAACTCGGTCAGGTGGGCCGATGTTCTAAACGCGATGCAGCGTGATTTCCAGGTCCCTGGATACATTCTTCGAATGATTCAGAGCTACCTGACGGATCGCTACATCGTGTACGAAACATCGGATGGACCGAAAAGAAGGAAGCTCACAGCTGGAGCTGCACAAGGCTCAGTGCTGGGTCCTGAATTATGGAATATTTCATATGACGGGATTCTACGCATGGAGATGCCGGAGCAGACCTTCCTGATTGGGTACGCAGATGACGTTGCTGCCGTCATCATCGCTCGCGATGTAGAGGCAGTACAGATGCGTCTTAATCAGGTGATGCGCCGTGTCGTGCGGTGGATGGATGATCACGGCCTCGAGCTGTCAGCCTCAAAAACCGAGATCGTCTTGATTACTAAGAGGCGTATTGATAAAATACGCACTTTCGATGTGGGGGAAGCGTCAGTCCTAACCAAGCCAGCGGTGAAGTACCTGGGGGTAATGCTTGATTCCAAGCTTACCTTCTGGCACCAGATCCAAAGAGCTGCGGACAAAGCGGCCGTCGTGACGGCGTCTCTTAGCAGGGTAATGGCCAACATTGGGGGCCCAAGCCCCTGCAAGCGACGCCTGCTCATGCGGACCGTGGAGTCCATAATGCTATATGGGGCTGAAGTATGGGCTGAAGCACTGCGGACGTGGAAGTATCGTCGGAAAATGGACGCGGTGCAGCGAAGAGGGGCCCTTCGCATCGCTTCTTCGTACCGAACGGTCTCGGGGATTGCGGTGCTGGTAGTCGCTGGAGTGGTCCCTATCGACCTTCTGGCTCAAGAGCGTAGGTTCGTGCACCAGAACAAAGCGGAACTCGGTAAGGTAGCCGCAACGGAGGAAGCCCAGGCTCAATCCTTGCGGGCCTGGCAACAACGTTGGGAACTGGACCCACGGGGGCGTTGGACGGCTCGGCTGATCCCTCAGCTCGAGCCATGGCTCCGACGCTCTCATGGTGAGGTGGATTACTACCTCACCCAGTTCCTGACTGGACACGGCCTCTTCCTCAAATACCTTCACCGTATGGGGAAGGTAGAGGCTAGTGGCTGTGCCCTTTGTGACTGTCCCTGCGACGACGCTCTCCACACGTTCTTTTATTGCGAGCGCTGGAGCGTCGAGCGGGGAGAGTTAGAAAAGGACCTTGGAGTCATCACGCCGGACAATATAGTCTCCGTGATGCTCCAGGGTCAATCGGCGTGGTCGAAGGTCACTTCCTTTGTTAGGAGGGTCCTTCGACAGAAAAAGGCCGTCCTGGACGGCCTGCCATAGGAGAAAGAAGAAAGAAGAGGAGGTTGAGCAGGCCTTGAGAAGACGACGCCTCGCTGGCGAAGGCCTGGTCCCACTCCGATGCAATGTGAAAGCAGTTCTGGAGTGGGCCCAACGACCAGGCTAGGTGGAGGGGTTTTAGTGGGTAGGGCAATTATTGCGAGTCCCACACACCGGGGAGGCACGGAGCCTCCCTGATGGTCCGTAAAAAGGATTTCCCCTCCCTCAGAAAAAAAAAAAAAAAAAAAAAAAAAAAAAAAAAAAAAAGTGTGTGTGTGTGTGTGTATGTGCGTGCGTGCGTGAGTGCGTGTGTGTAGCAACATTAATGATAATTAGCTATCGTTAAAAAAATGTCGTATTGATAACAAAAATACTTAGCAATATTATTTGATTTAACAATTTTTGATAGTCTAAAATGATGATTTTAAATATTCTTTTAAATTTTTAGTATTTTGGATGTACGTGAAGAGTTGAATGAAAATTAACTTTTTTAAACTACATCTAAAATATGCCATAATATTCCTTTTTTTTAAAGGTTGTATTTAGATTTAATAAATTTTGTACAATGAAAGTAAAAATAAAAAGTAATAAAATATTGATTATACATGAAGAGAGCACAGAAAAATATGCTTAAACGACAACCAATACTTACCATAATTTTCTTTTTATTAAAAAGGTTGTATTTAGATTTCATAAATTGGGTAGAATATATATAATTATAAAATATTATATTAGATTTATTATGAAAGTAATCTGTGAAGAATGATTGCACTATATGATGCATTAGTTGTATAGATAAAAAAAGATGAAATTTTAAAAAGTTGTAAAATTTTGTAGAATGCTATAAAGTTAACGTTTGTTCTAAGAAAAGAATGTAAATATTTCGAGAACCTTTTGGCTATTGTTTTTTTTATAATTTTATCATTTTTATATTTTACAAAATGTTTGTGTAAAAACTTTATAAAAATAAGTTAAATTTTAAGAAATATAATTTTGATATAAATTTTATTATAAAAATAAGTTGAATTTAAAGTAATAGATAATAATCATGTACAAAATAACATTATTTAATTTATAATAAAAATATTGATAAAATTGAATTTATATTTGTGTTGTTGATAAAAAAATTTAATTTATATTTGTGCTGATACAAATTTATAAATATAAAAGAAATATAGTTTTTATAAATTAAATACATCCAAATACTTGCAATATATTTTATATTACAAATTTATTTTCAAATTGTATGATATAATAAAATCAATTAATTATTTCATATAATACATAAATTATTTAATCAAAAAAAAAAACTGTTTTGATCATATTGTTTTACAAATTTGAGTAAAAATAAAAATTTAATTTAAAAAATAATTTTAATTTATTGGTATTTAAAAATAAAATAATGATATTCTAATGAAATAAATATTAATTTACTTTTAGCAAGAACATAGAGAATTGGAAATGAATTGGCACAAAATGATAAATTTAGTGGCAAATAAGAAATAAGTAATTAAATATTTAATAAAATATATTTTTATAGCCAATTGTTCACATTAATTATTTATCCTTACAACAAATCTTCATATTACATTAATAAGTTTGGATTTGTAAGAGTCAAATCGATCCATGTTTCAGTTTCCATGAAATTTATCAAAATATCTAATTTGTATATTTAACTATTTTGTTTTTTATTTTTATTTTTGAGTACAAAAGTTTGTTTAACTGTATCCAATGTGAATTCTAAAAAATATATTTATAAATAATCAAAAGAAATAAATTATTGAATTTAGAAAATTTTTTTCTTACCATTAATTTTAAGTTTTAAATCTTTTTGATTACTTAAATAATCACACTTTTGTTAAGCAAATAATTAATTGTATTTGATAAATTCCGAAACACCTCCAATCCTAAAAAGGCTGAAAAAAGTACAATAATAAATGTTCGTATAATGCCATAGATAGAGATCATGCAGTGCAAAAGTAAATGAAACAATATTTTGAAACTTTAAACTATTATGTATGATCATGAGCAAAAAATAGGTAGCAGAGAATAAAAAAAAAATGATTGCGAAGCAAATACAAAGGAACCTAGTAAGGTGTAATAAGACTTGCAATTGATTATGTTATTAATATATTATTGATGAAAAATCCAAAAAAAAATTGTATTATAACTTTTTAGACGAATAATAAAAATAATACAATAAAATAATTAAAATCTATTAATATTGTAGGTATTAACTTTTAATAAAGTTAGAAAAATATATAAAATTACTTGAATAACTTTTTAGACAAATAATAAAAATAATACAATAAAATAATATAAATTTATTAACATTGTAGGTATAAACTTTTAATAAAATTAGAAAAATATATATAAAATTACTTGAATTTTTTTTTAAGCGAACATTCAATAAATAAACAGAGTAATGAGTGAATTTTATAACTTTAATAAACTAAATTTTATTATTATAAAAAAAAATATTTATATTTATCTTCATTATTGAAAAATAGTGCACTTACCCGTTAACCATTGCTGTACATCTAAATAAAGCTCAATTAAGTCAACCATAATGTCTTTTTCTCTCTGTTGTAACACCAAATTCGACTCCTCTCTTTTGTAATATTTCACCTATTTCATCTAATAATTCAGTAGGAAAAGCACCATCAGCAACTCGAGTTGTGTAAGCTTCAACTACTGCAACAATTTCTCCAACAACTATTGGTGGAAATTCAAGACCAGTACAAACTCCACCAATACAATCAAATACTTTACAATCAAATATAATATAATATTATCAGCTCTTGCACTGACAACAGAACGACCAATTTTTAAAGATTGTTCTAAAGAAATGTTCTTTTATGAAATAGATAAGAATCGTCATGACCAAAAATTAAAATTCTAGTTGCAGACATTTTTCCTTTACTAAAATTTGAGGCATTTTTCATTAAACCGCCACTAGCTATTACCATATCCACAAAATTGAAACTGTTTTACAATTTCGCTTAGAAATAATAAATACTTTTTTACAATTTCACTTAGAAATAGTAAACATAATTGTTTTCATTTTAAGCACAATTATTTCATATTTGTTATTTATTTGAATAATGTCAACAATAAACACTTAAAATTAAAAATAAAACATTATTAATAGTATTAATTTACAAATGGCTTCGTTAAAAAATATAACCACTAATTACCATATCCACAAAATTAATACCTTTTGACAATTCTACTTAGAAATAATAAATACTTTTCTATAATTTCACTGAGAAATAGTAAATATAATTAATAGTCCCTTGATTTTTTTCATTTTAAGCACAACTATTTCATGTTTATTTATTATTTACTTGAATAATGCCAACAATAAACACTTTCAAGTAAAAGTATAACATTTTTAATTTTTGAATAGTATCAATACATATTTAATTTTTTTTAATACTATCAATACATAATATATAGTTTCTTAAAAAATATAACCTCTAAAATTGTATATATTGGATAGTCTAAAAAGTATTGAGCCTTTTTTGTCACTAGATGGTGTTCGTTGTCATATATCGGGCAATACTAATCAGATTGAATCAAACTGACATGCGTTTGAAAGGTGACATTCCAGTCTACAATTTTCATATGGACAGTTTTGTATTTCGTCATTCGTGTCAAAAGTTGTATTCATTTAAAAATGAGTAAAATTTCTGAAAAAATTCGTTATATTTTACAATACCCCTACGATCAAGGTGAAAATACATCGCAGGCTCGTGAAAAAATTTGTGGTGTCTACGGTCAAGATACTTTATCAAAAGCCACAGCCAAGAGATGGTTCGCTCGCTTTCGTTTGGGAAATTTTGATGTCAAAGATGCATCTCGCTCAGGTCGACCAATCACTGAAAAAGTCGATGAAATCTTACAAAAAATAGAAGACCGACACATAAGCAGCCATGACATTGCTAAGGAACTGAATATCCATCACCAAACAGTTTTGAACCATTTGCGTAAGGCTGGATACACAAAGAAGCTCGACGTTTGGGTGCCGCATGAATTAACACAAAAAAATTTGATCGACCGAATTTCCATTTGCGAAATGCTAATAAAACGCAACGAAATCGAGCCATTTTTGAAGCAAATTATTACGGGCGATGAAAAATGGGTAAAATACGAGAATGTCGTTCGAAAAAAATCATGGTCAAAAAAAGGTGAATCATCACAAACGACTTCAAAGCCAGGATTGACACCAAATAAGGTTATGCTGTGTGTATGGTGGGATTGGAAGGGAATTGTTTATCATGAGGTGCTAAAACCTAGCCAAACACTCAATTCGGCTCTGTACTGTCAGCAATTAACCAGATTGCAACAAGCAATTCAAAAAAACCGGCCAGAATTGATCAATAGAAAGGGCGCTGTCTTCCACCATGACAATGCCAGACCACACACATCTTTGATGACCCGGCAAAAATTGACAGAGCTTGGCTGGGAAGTTTTGATGCATCCACCATATAGTCCAGGCCTTGCACCATCAGACTACCATTTGTTTCGGTCTCTGCAAAACTTCCTTAATAAAAAGAAATTCACTTCAAAAAGGGACTGTGAAAATCACTTGGCCAAGTTTTTCGACGATAAACCACAGAAGTTCTACACAGATGAAATAATGGCTCTACCCAAAAAATGGCAAAAGGTCATAGATAATAATGGACAATATGTACTTAAATAAAATCCATTTTAAATAAAAGAAATATTCAATCGAAAAATGACAAAAAAAGGCTCAATACTTTTTAGACTATCCAATATATAAATACACAATTAGCTTCATTTAAAATTATTTTAAAATATAGTATGTAATATATATACACATTTATTACAAATATACTATATATTATATTTTTTTTAGTATAGTTAGTAATAATTGGTTATTATTATTTAATACACACATAAATTTTAATGCGTCTTATAACTGTAAATGCAAACGAGTTTTTGCTACCGGCTCATCATAATATGCTTTTTTAAAAAAGTTTCATATTTAATTTATATAGACATTGAAATTTATTGTTATATATTAAACACGTTAAACAACAAACACTGATGAATAAATGAGATACATTATAAGTTACCTTCAGATTATCTTATCTTAAGATGACGATATCTTATCTTAAGATGATAATATCTTAAGATGATTAAACGAAATGTTGAAAGAGCGATTTGATGAAAATCGGGAGGCGCATATCTTATCTTCGTAACGAATGCGCGAATATTAATGGTTTTTTTTTGTTTAAAAGAATGTAAAAAAAAAAGTTTATGTGATATTTTTTATTTATTAAAATATTAAAAATATATTAAAAAGAATTGCTTTAATTTTTTATTCGTCTAATTTAATGTATAAATGGGTGCGCCAGCGCCCGTGGTACCAATACTTACCACGGGGCGCTGGCGCACCCCTTGATTATATGACATATTAAAAATTCTACAGTAAAGTTTAATATACGAGATGTGTTAAAAAAATAAGGTGACTTTATATTTTTATCAAACAATATTTATTTATTCATCAATATTCATGTTGTCCCCTTTAAAGTAATCCCCCTCAGATATAACACACTTGTACCAATGCTTTTTCCAATTCTCGAAGCACTTCTTATTAGCACTTTTTGGTATAGCCTTGAGCTCTTTCAGCGATGCAGTTTTTATTTCCTCAATCATTGTAAATCTTCGTTTTTTTATAGGTCTCTTCATTTTGAGAACAAGAAAAAGACACTGGGGGCCAAATCCGGTGAATATAGTGGCCGAGGTATGATTGTCGTATTGTTTTTGGCCAAAAAATCTCTCAGAAGCAACGATGAATGAGAATGTGCATTATCGTGATGCAAAAGCCTTGAATTGTTTTTCCACAATTTCAGACGTTTTTTCGTATTGCTTCTCGCAAACAGTTACATGTTACATTACAAACATAACTTCAAGGTAATTCTCCTTATTAACCGTACGACCTTAAGATAAAAACTCCTGATGCACTACGCAACGGTAATCGAAAAAAATAGTGAGCAAAACTTTGACAATTAATCGAACTTGGTGTACTTTTTCGATTTTGGCTCTCCTGAGTGCTAATTCCATTGGAAGAATTGGGCTTTGGTTTCGACGTCATAACTATTTACCCACGATTTGTCACCAGTTATGACCCTTTTAAGCAAATCAGGATCATCACTGAGGTCATTCAATAGCTCCTGAGCGATGCTCATGCAACGATTCTTCTGACCAAAATTAAGAAGTTTCGGAACAAACTTCGTTGACACACGTCTCATGTCCAAAACATCCGAAAAAATTACGTGACATGAGTTAACCAATATGTCAACATCCTCAGCAACTTCTCTTATAGTAATTCGACGATCTTCCAAAACAATTTTCTTCACAGCTTCGACGTTATCATCTGTTGTTGATGTGCTACTTATACCTTTTGTAAACATTTTTTCTACTTAGAGCAGACTCGCACTATCAAGTGTCTAAAAGCACTTGATTCAATTTTTTACACAAAATTTGATGCAAATTTTTCGCTCTATTTTTTATAATAATAGAAAATCGCCGAGCACACTAAAACACGTCTAATCTTTCTATTTGTCAAAAACAAATTACGTATGCTATACACTAAAAACTGTGAAAATATGTTCGGGACACGTGTACCAACACAACAAAAATTGATAATCGAATATACAGGGTGACAAATGGGAAGTTACCTAAAGTATACATGTGCATCTCTTTTCCCCTCTACTATATCGTATAAGGCTGGGCCCACGTAGGTACATTCTAGAATGTTGTCAGTTTCTATTGAGACGCCGTAAAGAGCAATACGTGTACTTTAAAATGAGTGACCTTACGAACGAAAAAAAGGTGTATCTCATCGAGTGGTTTTATTCTAGAGGTAAAAACTATAATAAAGCGTACGAGGTCTGGCTATTAAATAACGAGACTGCGCGCCTAGAGGGCGCCGTAGAGGGGTGGGGAAAAAAACGAGTAGTGCGTTGGGTATCTAGATATCTTGTCTATGCACGTACCAAAACAAGTTCTCGTCACTATTATTGTATTTGTGCAGTAGCGGTTTGAAACGAACGTGTTTTTTTCTCGTGCTGAAAACCATGTGTGACGAAAAACAGGAGCAGCGTATCAATCTCAAATTTCTCGTTAAATTGAAAAAAACTCCGACTGAGGGCTGTAAATTGTTGCAAGAGGTCTATGAGGACAATTCTCTATCTCGTGCGCGTGTTTTTGAGTGGTGTAAGCGCTTCAGTGAGGGCCGAGTGAGCACTGAAGATAACCAATGCCCAGGTCGCCCTGTCACTGTTTCAACTCCGGAAACAGTGACCAAAATCAACCAAATTGTGCGTGCAGATCGTCGAATGAGTATCCGGATGATTGCCGAGGCTGTAAACGCCGATAAAGAAATGGTTAGACAAATTTTACACGAGGAATTACACATGACAAAAGTCTGTGCGAAGTTGGTGCCAAAAAACCTGACTCGTGACCAAAAGCTCTTGCGTCAACAGGTCTGCTCAGATTTCCTTGAAAGGTTAAAAAAAGATTCCAGACTGATGAAAAACATTATTACTTGCGACGAAACGTGGATTTTTCAATACGATGTTGAAACAAAGCGGCAATCGATGCATTGGAAGACGCCTGAATCGCCCAGAATCAAAAAAGCAAGGATGTCCAAATCAAAATTCAAGGCAATGTTGATCGTTTTTTTCGACATCAACGGTATTGTGATGACTGAATGGGTTCCAGAGGGTTAGGCTGTCAACCAGACTTACTATTTGTCAGTTTTGGCAACACTGCGAGAACGAGTTCGTAAGAAACGGCCCGAGTTGTGGAAGAACAACTCGTGGATTTTGCACCAGGACAACGCACCTGCCCATAACGCGCTATCTGTGAAGCAGTATTTGGCCGGTAAGCGCACTCCAGTGCTCGAACACGCGCCGTACTCGCCAGATTTGGCACCGTGTGACTTTTTTTTGTTTCCGAAGATAAAATCTGCTTTGAAAGGGACCCGATTTGAGTCGATGGAAGCGGTAAAGCAAAAAACGGCAGAGCTTCTAAGGACCCTCACCAAAGAAGACTTCCAGCACTGCTTCGATCAATGGAAAAAACGTATGGAAAGGTGTGTGGCGAGGGAAGGGGAGTATATTGAAGGGGAGCATTCGAATGTAGAATAATTTTTATAATAAAACCCTTTTTCGTAACCAGTCTCGTTATTTAATGGCCAGACCTCGTATAGAGGTTTTCGTACTAAGTTTGGAAGTAAAAGAGTAGCCAGTCAAAATACTCTTAGAAGGTAAGAATAAAAAAAATTATATTTGACTTTATCGTATGACCGCATTTTTTAATAAAGTTTTCAAATTTTTTTTTACTTCTTTCTCAGAGTAATTGATAACTTCATCAATTATTATACTCTTGACAATCTTCGTCATGATCTTCCTGGTCCTTCATACAGTTACAACAGAAGATAAGGTTGCCGAGGTCGAAGAACATTCCAAGAATAATCCAACGGATTCAGTAAGAAAAGCTGCAGCAGCTTGAAAACTGAATCGAGAGACACTAAGATTAATAATTAAAAATTTCATTAAGTTACATCCTTACAACATTTTTTCCTTTCGCTAAGAAACGTGGATTAGTCAGGAACTATTATTTTATGCAAGATAGTGCTACACCGCATAGAACTCAAGAGGTATTTAAAGCTATTTACGAAGTTTATGATGAACGCCTCATTGATTTAATATATCCCAAGTTTGCACACGCAGGTATAGAATGGCCCCCTTATTCACCGGACTTAAACCAGTGTGATTTCTTCTTATGGGGCTACCTGAAAGATTACTGTTATGCGGAAAAACCCAAGACCAAAGACGATTTGAGAGAAGCTATTAGAAAAGGAATTTATAGTATTTCTTCATCTAAAATTGAACAAGTTTTTTATAGGTTCCAAAAACGGCTTGATTATTGTGCAAGTTCAGATGGGGATCACTTCGAAAATATTTACCATTAATAGTTATTCCCTAGCCAGGTTTTGTCATTTTATCGAACGTATGTAAAAATCAGCTCATCATCTTTTCATCTGTTGTACCTATAGACGGCTTGTTTTGAATCTGCGATTTAAATCTGAGCATAATACAGTACTCGTTGTAAATTCAGAATTATAAACTGGTGCCCTTAAGTGTATAAATATTTTGTCAGGATTTAATTCTTATGATGATTCCATTGATAGTGATCGCAGCTCAGATTTTCAACAGGAGTTAGAATGTAAAAAATCTTAAAGTGGATATACTACTGAAACGTTAAATTGAGCCTCCTTCAGATAAGAAAACGAATGAATTATATTAAATTTATTATGAACAAATCGCTTTGTTTGATAAAAGAGTTTGAATAAAAGAGTTGTGCTATATTGTGTTCAACTTGTGCCATCATGTGCCGTAAAAAAATTTATTAATTATCATTTTTAAAGGCAAAAAATCATCGTTTTCGAAAGAAAAGTTAACTTCGATCATAAAAATTATAGAAATGAAAATTAATAATTTTTATTAACAGCACATTATGACACAAGTTGAGCACAATCCAGCACAACTTTTTTTTTTAAAAAAAGACAAAATGGCGGGGCTAACTTTATAGACATCAAAAGTTACTTACCCACACGTACGGCTAAGATGCCATATCAATTTAACTGTAATAAAATATAAAAAATAATGTATAATTTCATATTAGTTTAAATAAAAATGAATATTTAACATTTATACAACATTTGCGTACAAAAAATAATTATTAACGCTTGCATACGAAACAAATTCAATTTTTACAGCATCCACTTTGTACACTGTCCATATTGAATCTAATCACATTTTAGTCCCTTTTTATTGTAAATCTTAATTTGTAAATAAGATCTATATATCTTCAAAACCTTTTTCTTTATCAAAAGATAATTTAAAATTATCGCATTAAACTTATTTTTTAATTATAATGTAGTTTTAGGAGTAAAATGCTACTGACATCTTACTGGCAAGGTTCGAAATTTGAGAAAAAAGATGTAAATAAAAAAATTTAATTTTTTTATGAAACTATTTTATTATAAACTTATTTATATTGCTTATTAATTATATAAATAAGTTTTAAATAAAAATAAATACTAAAAGGAGATTATGTCAAATCTATATTCAATATATTCATATAATGAAAATATAGCAAAATGACAACTTATTCACACTCGCGTATTCTTCCGCTTAACAATTAGTGTCCGATACATGTGGTATAATAATTCATAGCTCTTAAAAGAAAATGTTTCAAAAATTTTATGGTTGCAATTTCTGTTTAGTGAAATTTCACAAAAAATAATGTCGCGAAAAAAAATATTTTCAAGTAACCAAGAAATAAAAAATATTCCTATATGTATAAAATAAAAATATTCCTATATATAACACATCGTTCAATAAGTCCCGAGACTAACAACACAAACAACATTTTTTTTCAAAAATCATTTTTATTCATCAATATAATCTCCTTTTAGAGTGATACAATCTTTCCAACGCCTTTCCAACATTTCTATACCATGTTTATAGAAGGATTTATCCTTTGCTTCAAAATAGGCTTCAGTTTCGGCAATGACCTTCTCATTCGAGCTAAATTTTTTTCCCTGGAGCATTTTTTTGAGATCAGCAAAGAGCCAGTAGTCGCTGGGAGCTAAATCTGGCGAATACGGGGGGTGGAGAAGCAAATCAAAGCCCAATTCATTCAATTTTGCCATTGTTTTCATGGACTTGTGGCATGGTGCATTGTCTTGGTGAAAAAGGATTTTTTTCTTCTTTATGTGCGGTCGTTTTGCTGCGATCTCCTCCTTCAAACGTACCAACAAGTCAATATAATAATCACTGTTGATTGATTTACTTTTTTCCAGGTAGTCAATGAAAATCACGCCATGTGTATCCCAAAAAACAGACGCCATGACTTTGCCAGCAGACTGCTGCGTTTTTGGACGCTTTGGGCGGCTTTCGCCAGCCATGCGCCACTCAGATGATTGCCGATTCGACTCCGGAGTGAAATGATGTATCCATGTTTCATCCATGGTCACGTATCGACGCAGGAAATCCTTTTTATTGCGAGTAAATAGCGATAAACAGCTCTCTGAATCGTCGACTCGTTGCTATTTTTGTTCCACTGAAAGCAATCGCGGCACCCACTTGGAAAAAACCTTTCTCATGCTCAATTTTTCATGAAGGATTGTAAATACGCTTCCAGATGATATCTGTGTCATTTCTGCAATCTCACGGACCTTCACTTTGCGATTTTTCATTACAATTTTTAACACTTCACTCACATTTTCCTGTGTAACGGCTTCCAATGGCCTACCCGAACGTTCCGCATCGTTTGTGTCCGTACGACCACGTTTAAACTCAGCATACCAACGACAAATCGTTGGTTTGGATGGAGAGGAGTCCGGGTAATGTTTTTCAAGCCATTGCTGGGCTTCTACGGTGTTTTTACCCATTAAAAAACAATGTTTTATCAACACGCGAAACTCGCTTTTTTCCATTTTTCAAACAAATTACAAAGTGACTTTACTCTAACCTCGATAACTCTGCTGTCTGTGATCCGATTGACGTGAAATTTTTACACGTTTCATGTAAAGGTTCGCACTCTATGGAAACGTGGCCAGTTTGGTACTACTAGCACCATCTCTGGGTTAGTCTCGGGACTTATTGAACGATGTGTTATGTATTTTCAACGATCTCGCTACTATTTTTAGAAAATAGTAGCGAGATCGTTGAAAATACATATATCTCCACGCTCTATTGTCTTACCAATTTTGTCGATTATTCCGAATATACACTTTATCAATTAAGCGAATACTAAATAATGTTTCAATTCTATTTTTTCGTTTTATTGCTTTAATTTTATTATTTGGTTTTATTTTCCAATACTTTCGTTTTTTTTTTTGTTCATTATAATGCGACATATTTCTCAAATAATTGGCAATAATTAATAATAATAATAGTTAGGCAATTTTAAAAGAAATTAGTGATCTTTTCCTTAAAACTATGAAAACATTTTTGTTATTACCATAAACTGTGAATAAAAGATTGAAATTTTAAATTTTTGTAAAAATTAAATATTAAGAAATTGCAAGTTTCTACGTGCATCATATAAAATCGTAGATATTTTTATCTTTATTGTTTTTCACTTATTATAATCTTGCACAAAATATAAGTTTTGTTATTGATTTATTAGTCAATTTACACACATGAACGATTATGTTTGAACGGTAATTTTGTCACTTCTATCAGGCTTGTATTTATTAAAAACTAAATAAATGATATTACATTTCTATAAAATAGTTTAATTATTGGATCATTATAATTAATAGGATAGTGACTTATCAAGTTGCAATCAATATATTGAAAATTGAGTCTATACATTTAAAAACTGTGATTATAAAAAAATATCATAATATAAGTCTATTTAAAATATTTAGATAATAATTTTAAATTTTGCAACTTATTTCTTAAAGTATTTTAATATTTTAATATTTTCTTACGCGAAAAATAGACCTTCGTCATATTGTTGCATTTTTTTATGTTGATTATATTAACTATTTATTTACTATAATATAAAATACTAGTATAATATTTAAAAACTTGTCTATTTTCTTATTAATCATGAAATTATAAGTGCTTAAGCTATGTTAATTTTAACGAAAATTTAAGATAACAACATTTTATACTTTACAGTCGTTAAAATTAATAATTTTCTAATTAGTTAATTAAACCTTATAATTTATTATCATGAAGTAATTAATCATAATTAGCCAATTCATGAAAATTACGATTTTCCTATAGAATAATATTTTATAAATCCATGCAATATTAATGTATTTTTAAATAAAAAATTTTCAATTCGATAAAAATTTTTTTTTTGCAACGATTGATTTTATTTTACCTATAAAATAAAAAGTTCTTTCTTTGTTAAAAATTAATTGAAATATATAATAAATTTTTATGGAAATTATAAAATTCATTGCTATTATTCATAATCTGCATGAATGTTCTGTAATTTGAAAAAAAATTCTATTATTAGATTCAATAGTGTTCTTAATACAATGTCTAAAGTATAATCATGCAGAATTTCAAGGTTCAGCTCGGGTGAATAAATGCACATAATATCTAGTTAACGTAGTTCCCCATCAGGCTATAAATTTAACGCGTTGCAATTTTCATCTGTCATTATTTATAGCAAAAAGTTATAACTAATAATTTTTAATATTAAAATACTATTATTTTATTAATTATGGATAATATTATTGAAAAACAAATTTAGCGTTTGCTGAAAATTTGTATTTAATTTTATTTATAGCCATTACTAATTTGAGT
Organism: Chalcis sispes; assembly: GCA_949987625.1. Lineage (NCBI taxonomy): Eukaryota > Metazoa > Arthropoda > Insecta > Hymenoptera > Chalcididae > Chalcis > Chalcis sispes. The sequence goes on from OX465094.1 coordinate 25,024,552, forward strand.
CGAATTATTCTACGATTATTTTAAACCTTTTACCATATATAAATTAGTTAATAAATAAAACAATTTTTTCAATAATTTTGAAAAATAACAATAGTTTATCAATAATTCTTTTAATAAAATTGTGTTTCCCGTACAATAAATATATTTATTTTCCACCCATATTCAATAATGTAAACAAGTAATCTAGTAATCAATGAACAATTACTAATGAAACTTGAGCGGCAAAAGAAGATGGGAAAACGAGTTGTTGCATACAAATATCTGCTTATAACTGTGTAATCTTCTTTTAACCAATCGGGATTTAATATATCCAGAAAATAAATCAAGTGTCGAGGGCAGGAAAAAACGACTATTGTTAGTATCAACGACCGATAGCTGCATGTCTGGTAGACGAGAACTTGAATATCTTAGGAAGCTAGACGGAGGCACTTGGACGAAGAATTCCTTAGTCCTATAAGTACCGTCGAAGTAAACTTCAGTGAAGTACTCGGCCGAAATTGAGCCCTTTCCTTTTACCACGAATGCAAAGAATCCTTTTTCGTAATTTTTTTTTAATCATTTTGTGATATTATTGATATAGGTTTAATTACTTTTCAAAATTAATCTAACACTAGAAAACGCAGAATATTAAATTAATTAAATGAGCAATTAAATTGAAAAAAAGATTTAATGTAATATTACAATAAGACATATAGTAATAAAATTATAATAAATAAAAGTTAAACTTTTCTTGAAAAATTATTTTTGCAATTTCAAAAAGTAATTAACAAAAAATTGTTTAAATGTTATTATATTTTTTACTAAAACTGCAACTAAACTTTTATAACAAAATAATTACGACAATGCTGTAAAGTTATAACGAAAAAACAGTCGAAAAAAGATTATTTTAGCCAATTATCCTTTAGCTAATGATACCGCAATAATGGAATATTATATTATTCAATAAATGTATACTAAAATACCAAATTCTAATCATCCTAATATATTTTTTATAATTGTTTTATTAGAATTACCAAATGTTTCTACGTTAATTTTAACTCCTCAAAAGATATTCTTTCAAAAAATTAAATAGCAATTTGATAAATTGATTTTGATGATGATAAAAGTATTAGAATAAAAATAATTTTTATGCGAATTTTAAATTATAAATCTCATTTTTTAATTTAAAAAAAAAATCGTCTTTCAGCAGTTAATAATGATTGTTATATTTGCATGAGATAGTCGTTGTAAATTTATCTTTTTACGTTTATTTAAATATATTAATTTTTTCTTCTAAAAAACCAATTTATTCAATTTTTCATCAAACTTCTTTTATAATTATTCAATTTTAAAAAGGATTTAAAATTACAAATTGGATTTTCATTTCAATTATTCTATATGTTAAATTTAATTAGAATAAGTTCGAATTTTTCACAATATAATCATATTTCAATATAATACATTTTGTAAAACTTTTTATTAAATTGCATGATTTTGCAATCCCATGCTTAAATACAAATATACCCTCTTTAATGTTTTCCCTTCAAACATAATAAAACAACTCGTCAAGATGTACGCTCTTTTAAGAAACAAAAAAAAAAAAAAAAAACAAGAAAATTAAACAAAATTAATTCTTTATTCAGTATATAATAAATTTTAATAATTCCTAAACCCGAGAAATATTCTCCTTAAGGCTCAAATTAGAATCCAGCCCTGCGTCAAGGTAGGAAAGTCATGAGATGCAGTAGTTATAGGACGAGTTGAATTTTTTATTGTTACCATCAGGAAGACTACAAATACGAGAGTCCACGCAGCTTGCATCTCATAGTTCTTTGCGCTCTTCACTCAGTATCTATACAGCTTATTTGTAACTCTTTTAAACTTCAGGATGTTTAAATACGTAAGTTTATTTATATTATTTAATTTAAATTGATTTTCATTGAAAATCGACAGTTTAATAAAACTTCTTTTAGAATTTTATACATTATCGTACATTTGTCTTAGCTCCTGATAATAGACTATTCTTTGACAGGAGTGTATAATATACATGCAGAAGATAGGAGTAAATTATGACAGTCTTATGAAAATTTATCAGTATTTGTATTATATTAAATTGCATTAATAGAGAATTTGCAACGTATATTAATATTAATATATAATTTTATAACATTTTTTGAATTTTTTAATTACTTTTAAAGTTAAAATTTTAAGGAAAATCTATTTTTGTATAATTTTATTTATTATTATTTTATAAAATTTTTCATTTTACTTCATAAGTTGTTATTAAGATCCCTATATTTAATAAATCTTAAACATATCAAATACATCTACGTAATAATTATAAAAAAAAAATATAAGGAAGAAATATTTTTGTTAAAAGTAAGTAATAAACTTGTTATATTTAAAATTCATGCGAAATTTTTGTTTTATAAAATTAAATAATAAATTAATTTAATTTTCTTTAACACTCGAATGACTTATGTTACAGTATAGAATAGATGTTTTTCAGTCATAACAATGTACGATTGCAATTTTTTCGATTATCTTATCTTTTAGCATCAATGGACCGATTGTTTTATTTTAATTTTAGCTAATTCTATTCGTCATTTTTGGTCTGGCGTATTCAGCACCAACGCCTGAAGCTAAACCTGAAGCATCTCCAAAAACACCTGCTTCTACGGAAAAACTTACGCCACTGATTGCACCAATACCAGCACTACCTTCTATTCCACAGATAGCTCTACCTTTGACAGCGGTATTTATTAAAAAACCTTTATTTCTTTTAACATGCGTTGACAAAAATTTCAAATATGATTGATCTTATAATAAAAAGCTCAAAACTATATTAAAAGTATGAAGTAGTATAATTAAATATTATAATTCTCCTCCCAAACATAAATATAAATTTTACATAACACTTAAAAATATATCCATTATAATACAAATTATTACTATTATTATTATTTCAATTAAAACAGAAAAACGCTACTTTCTTGGGGAAAAATAATTTTGTTCTAATTAAATTTAATTAAATCAAATTATACCTGATTTTTCTAAATTTTGTTTACATTTCTTTTGATAGATTTACTACTGTAATATCTCGGTAAATCTATCGAAGTAATCATCGATCTTATACTTAGTCATGGATATTTTTCTTTTAAGAAATCTACCTAGAAGTTTGTAAATCTACAGAGATTTAAATAGATCTATTAAAATATAGGTAAATCTCATAGTTGACAAAGTTTTCTTTTAAAAGATCTGTACAAAGTTTTATATATCTATTAGTATAATTAAATATTATCTAATCTGATTAGATCAAAATCTTTTTTTACTTGGGATATTAGTAGACGAGATAACTATATCATGTATGATGCTTTACAGTATGATATTTACTACAATTAATAATATTGGTTATTATAAGATCAGTACTCAATCGTAACTTAATTATGTAAATGGTTCTAATTAGATTTAGTTTCTACCAATTATTTTAATATTAGTGACAGTAAAAGCAATATTTTAAGTATTCTAAAAGAAAAAAAATATTAATTACAACAAATTGAAAAAAAATGCAATACTTCATTATAACCCAATCATAAATTGTACATCTATGAATTTTTACGAATCAATATTATAATTTTTATGGTTTTTCCATTTTCCTATTCTGTTTTTATTATTTTACCACATGTTATAACAAATTTTTTCGTAATTTTAATATTTATAAAGAAATTATGTTTCATTTACATTTCTATAGAAGCCTTATTTACAACAATTATTAATATATAAGTCACCATGTTTTGTTATTCATAAAAAATTTGAATATTAATAATTTATTATTAAAGTCATTATAAAAACCCAAGTAAAATGAGGTTAAATAATTTGTACATTATTTTATGAATTAATTATCTTATTGATTACTTGTTTTAAAGACATCGAAATAAATAACACCTTTTTTTCTTTTATTTCTGAATTTATTTAGTCTTCGAAGGATATCGCTCATCATCGCCTCCTCAGGTTTTTAAAGATGTAGGAATTATTTTGAAAGCTTGTAATAGTCTTTATTTTTTTTCTCATTTTTGCTTAACCCTTTGAGGGGCAAAAGCCACTGTAGTGGGACCCTATTTTTTTCAGTTGTTTCATTATAACATGAAGATTTTAAGCTTTAGGTCGCTCTAATCATTTCTAATGGAACACTGGATGCTTAGTGAACAAGTTTCTCAGCTCAAATTAGATTAGCACTGCATATAATCAGTTATAAATAATTAGCAATAAAAAAATATAGACTTTTTAAATTAAATTCGGTTGTAAACTCATTTTACACACAAATTTACTGATATTTGGTACACGGGGCTTTTTAAGGCTACTGATTACGAATCCAACATCAGATTTAAAAAATTCAAAATGCTGGATCAAATATGCAGGGTGAAATTTTGAAAAAATTTACAAATTTGTTTTATATTCTTTTCTGGCCAGATATTAAATCGAATTGTTAACCCTCCAAAATAATAAATAAATAAAAGAGACTTTAGCAGACATTGACCTGTAGTTGTATTTGAACATTGATTTTTTTCCCTGCTACATGACAAAGCATTTATCTGCTAATTTTCGAATATTGTCCGCTATATTGAAACCGCCATTTTGAATTTGTATAAACTGAATTTAGATTCGTAATGAGCTACCCCGAAAACCCATACACACAAAATATAATTTATATGCCAATACAAATTTATAAAATTAATATAACATTTATATCCTAATTTTTGAAAATTTTTTTCACCATATTAAATCCGCCATTTTGAATTTTGAAAATCAGACTTCAGATTCGCAATCAGCGACTCCAAAAAGCTCTAGAATCATTGTAACCTTGGTGATTGGTTCTTTTAAAAAATGTGCCCCTCAAAAAGTTAATCTAATCATTAAGACTTTAAAAAACTTTAAAAGCTAGGTTTAAAACAACTCCAAGCCAATAAAGAATTATTTTGAAATTTTACTTTTTAGCCTAACAGTCTAATCATCGTTGACAAATACATATCTTTCAATAAAAGAGATAATTTTAGTAATAAAAATTTCTATATTCTTACATTCTTATATATTTATTAGGAATTTAACGTCTTATCATTACAATAATTGAAATCGACTGTAGAAACAAGAATATATTAAATTTAATAATAAATATATTGAATTTAAATATATATATATATAATATATATATATACATGTATATTTAAGTAAAACAAAATCAAGTATTATAATAAATATTAAAATTTTTATTTTTTTTAGATTTCGCCAATAGCTTACGCATATGTAGTACCAACTAAAATTGCAACTATACCTTCCACTTACACTATAGAACAACATGGATACACGATTTATAACTGATTATAATGCGAAGATTAATACATCGTCGATAACTTATCAACTGTTGAAAATTTTTCGAATCCAAAAATTGATTTTTAATTGATAATATATCGATCGATAATAAATGTAACATTTATAAGTTACGCAAAATTGAATATGAAAAAATAAACAAAAATTTTAAACATGTAATAATTACTACTATATATTTTTTTTGTTTTTATTATGTAATTTAAATATTTTTATAAAATTTTATAGATTCATTAAAATACAATAAGTCATCGAATTTTTTTTTAAAGATGATTTATTATAATTAAGAAGTTTCTCCATTAAAAGCCTATAGATAGCTAGATTCTTCTTTAAAAAAATGTTTTTAAATCTTTAAAATTTACATGGTAGGTAAATGTAAGGTTTGCATAGAATAGCTTTAACGTTTATTTAAGAATATCAATTTTGTGTTTCAAAAAACTATTATATGTTTATTAAATTGTATAATTTTGTCATATTCTACAGTAATAAAAACAAAAAACTAATTGTTTTAATTACACTTAATCATTTGATAAATGTAATATTAGGTATGAAATTTTTAATACTTCTATGAAATTCAACGTTTTTTGCTCATTGAAAACCAAAAAAAAAAAAACTAAATCTTAGGTAAATACTTAGATGGTGCGCGGAGAAATCGACTAATCGTCATGTGAAAATGTATGTGGATAAACATCGACCATCGTTCCTTCTAAAATCGAATGTGTGGGCACCTATCCTAAATTCATACATAAAGATTTAAGTATAAAATCCGCGACTTTTAATTTACTAAAATTTGCGAAACTAATATGCTTTTCTCTTTAATTTCGCAGAATTTCTAAGCCAAAGAGTTTAAATATCGATTGAAATTCATTTATTTTTAATATGAATAGATATAAGACAAATATTAAACTATTTAGAAAAAAAACTCTAAAGAATAATGATCTCTTTTACTAATAGAGAAAACGTGAAAAACATTCTAAATGTAATTTTAAATATAATTATAAATCAAAATAATATGAAAAAAACATATTGACAATCACTTGAATACAATATATTAAAATTTTCCAAATATTATTCTATTAAATATATATTATGTAAGTATAGCATATTTTATTATTCTAAAAAAATCTGAATTTCTTAAGGGGGGGGGGGGAGGTAAGGTTTTAAGGGCGAAAAAAGGGATATTTTCATTATTTTTTTCTGGAGATATGAATAATGTTAATTTATTAATTCCATATACACGTTATAGTATAACATCTGAAGTATTTTTGGAAAAAATTTCAATCAAAAATATCAATAAATAAGTCCGTGACAGCGAATCTCCGGAGACGCTTCACAAAAAGTTTTTATGCGGTGAACTTCATAACTCGTTACCGGATCATTTGAAACAAAAAAATCGAAATGCGTTTAAAAGGTGATAAGTTTCTCTAGGTAGTCAGAGAGAGTTTTTTTTCGATTTTTTTATTTTTGGCAGCATTGGAAAGTGAAAAACGCGATTTTTGCTGAAAAAATTTCGGTGAATTTGTTATTATAAAATGGAAAAAAATGATAAAACAAAAAAAAATTTTTCTGATTACCTGTTGATTTATGTGTAGAAATAATTTTCTAAATTTGAAAAGATTCGGTCAAGTAGATTTTGAGTTATAATGTTCACGAACTTCAAAAATGACGTTTTCGGGAAAATTAATTTAAAGTTTCTAAACACATCGTTCAATAAGTCCCGAGACTAACAACGAAAACAACATTTTTTTTCAAAAATCATTTTTATTCATCAATATAATCTCCTTTTAGAGTGATACAATCTTTCCAACGCCTTTCCAACATTTCTATACCATGTTTATAAAAGGATTTATCCTTTGCTTCAAAATAGGCTTCAGTTTCGGCAATGACCTCCTCATTCGAGCCAAATTTTTTTTCCTGGAGCATTTTTTTGAGATCAGCAAAGAGCCAGTAGTCGCTGGGGGCTAAATCTGGCGAATACGGGGGGTGGAGAAGCAAATCAAAGCCCAATTCGTTCAATTTTGCCATTGTTTTCATGGACTTGTGGCATGGTGCATTGTCTTGGTGAAAAAGGATTTTTTTCTTCTTCATGTGCGGTCGTTTTGCTGCTATACTCACAAATCGAGCATGAGGGCCGGTCGCTTGAAACGCTGTATCTTCATTAGTTTTGCTCCGATTTACTTGGAATTTTGACACAATACTCTCGACATGTTGTACATTCAGAAAAAAAGAAAAAAAATGCAAAATAAATTTTAAAACCTTACCCCGCCCCCCCCCCCCCCCTTAATTCTAATAAAAATCGATGTACTATATATTGATAATGTATTGAAAACTTGTTTTCGATTTTAGTGTAAACATTTATTAAATAACAGATTTTGTTGCATTTTACTATTATTATAACTATAAAATTTTTTGTAAAGTCGGCCTTGTTTAAGAAGTGTATTTTTTTCAGAATTTTTTTCCTCTATCATACTATTTAACTCGTATAAAATTGTATATAATCATTTAAAATATTTTTTAATTTTATATTAATTATTTCTTGATTTGAGAGTTGGTTTCTTGATTTTGTTTACCATCGTTTCTGCCTGACTATATATTGTTTATACATTAAAACCGGTTATGTAATATTATTTAATAAAATATAATTTGTTAATGATAATATAAAAGTAAAAACTTAAAAGTTTAATTTAATACGTTCAAAAAAAAAAAAAAAAATGTGTAAATTAACTTTTTTATATAAATATATTTTAAACCATTTTTCGAGTTACACAACTATATTTAAAAAATACTTAAAAAATAGATAATCTTTTTTTAAAACAAAATATTATAAATTAAGATAAATTTATAAATCAAGCTTATTTTCATGTAAAATAAAGATTTTAGACGAAAATCAAGAATAAAATACTGAAAAAATGCAAACGTCGCTCCAACGTTTTCTTGCTTATAATTGAATGGAAGAGGCCGACACTTGGTGAAAATCCATTATTTAATAATAAACGAAACACTTAGTTTTCAATTTTCACTTATAATTTTATTAAATCTGCTGACTAAAGGTCAGCCTTTAACATTCGAAGAAGACGCAGTGTGTTTGAAACAGCTGTCATGTATTTTGTAAATAGATTTAATAAAATTATAAGTGAAAATTGAAAACTAAGTGTTTCGTTTATTATTTATTTCTTGCTTATACATGGGGAAATCTATTATATTACTAAATGAATTTCGAAGACGTTTTCGCTGTATAGATATCATTAATATAAAAGAAATGAAGTAAATTTCATTTTAATGCAATTAATTTAAATGTATTAAATGGTAATTTTCAAAAATACTAGTCTTTGATAAATTTATGTAATCAAATATAGTTTTAGGCGTAATAAATAAAAATTATTGAGTGGCAAAAATGAGGGTTTAAATTAATTATTATATAAAAAATAAAAAAAAAAAACAAATTAATAGCAAAATCTTTAAATTTTATGTATATAATTTTATACATATACATAAAACACGATTTTTAATTACTTTTTAAATTATATTGTCATTTATAAAAGCATATAAATATTCTCGCTTCCATAAATATAATCATAATATGATAAATTTCAAGATACACATTTCAAATGTTTTTAAGTGTTTGCATAAAAAGCGTTTGAAAAAAAAAAATATAACCGCATGCAATAACAAACGCATGTGCCACAAATATAAATGAGAACTTCGAACGCAGGAGATGTGCGCGACGTTTGCAGCTTCTTCGAAATATTCGTCGGCAATACGATGTACGTGGGTCTTTGTCTCTTTGGAGCTGCGCTCGTTGAAAGGGAAAGTGAATGTACCGAAGACTTTCTCTATATGCCTGCCGAGACTTATAACGCGTCTCGCACGTGTTTATATATACTACAAATACGAGGCGCCGGACCACTTATTGGTAAGCTAGGTGTGCCGAACCGGTATTATGTAAAGCTGATCATGTAGTCACACTCGTCCAGTAATAGTTGAAGGTTCCTACATCCGAAGACGTTCAAACTCGTTTTATAGAACTTGATCTATTGATTTTTTTCATTTTTGGCTCGCAATATCATTTTACCCAAGCTCTACAAAATTTTTTGGTGAAAAAAAACGGACCATGAACTATATCGATCATAATTTTTTAAAATTATTCGCTTTTAAATTATGTTACGTGTTAATTTTAAATTTACTTTCGAACTTAATTATCTAATTTTTACGTGGAAATTTTAATAAACACAAAAATAAAAAAGTATCGATTTTAATAAGATTACGTTAATAATATACATTATTATCTGTATGCGGCATAAATAATTACGAAGAGCTTTAAATTTAAGATATCTTTTGTAATTGAAAATGTTTACAACTTTAACAATTTTATTGAAATTCTTAAGAAAAGTCATATAAAAGGAAAATAGCTACCTCATTTAAATGAGCAGAAGCTGTGTCCATTATTGTGATAATAATAAACATTAAATAATTAGAAAAAGTAAATTAAGTAACTCTTGGTATCGTATATCGGGTCAAACTAGTATAAGTTCTCGAATGCGGCAGGATACGGCCGACGAAAATTTCCAGATTGCAAAAGCGGGAAAATCCCTGTTGTGTAAGTCCCTCGTGAACGAGTGCATCGTTCGAAGGCGAGAGTTGAATACGTTTAACTTATTTCCTATAAATTTTCGACCTATCCATGAACACTTATTATACGCCGAGCATTTAAAATATTTCTATTTAAATACTACATTATTATTTTCTCATTCTTTAAAATAGAATAATGGCGAAATTAAATTTTAACAATCGTTTTTATCAATTACAATCGAAATTAGATGATATTGAACAATATCTCGTTTTAAACTTTTGTTTTATACATTCGAGTTTAAAATATTATCTCAATATTAAATTATTACAAATAAATATTTTACATAAATTAAGAACAATGAATCAAAAGAAAGAATGAATTTAAATAAATTAAAAATTAAATTTCAATGTATTTGGATCGAGAGGTCGTTTAAAAAGTTTTGAAAAAAGTTTATCAAAACAAACTATTCTTTATGAATTCATTGATTCATAAATATATTATAATATTTCAAAGAAAGTAACGATAAAATGGCAGGACACCAACGAAACAAATTAACGTAATTTACATACTGCTATGATTAACTACATAGATTATATTCATGATGCAGTTGAGAACCTTAGTCCATTCATAACGAGCTGCCACACTTGCACTCAGAGAGGGGAACATCCTCGGAAGCACTTTCTCCCGGATCCCCGAAACCTTAGACCGCGACAACAACAATTCGACTGCCGTATTTCGAAGACGTAAATGATGTATTAACTTTATTTTTGTCTAGTTAATCATTTCGTTGCTTTTAGTGACTAAAAAATACCTTTTTTTTTAAATTGTCAATGTTTTTGACATTATTTTTTCTTAAAATAAAATGTAAAAAAATTCAATATCTCTTACTCAAACGTTAAAAAAAATAATAATAACAATTAGATAACATCATTTAAACGTAAAAATAAAAAATACTTGAATAAATTTTATACGTGATTTATTTGGTATTTTGATGATTTAGTTTCGATGTCAAGGTTGTAAGTGAGGATGTTCTTGTTAGAAATAAAAGAAAGTTTTCTCCAACGTGTGCCTACGTGTATACACATTCAAGAAGTTTTAAATCGATACTGAGAAAGCATTTTGGATGCTAAAAATCTACTTTGTAATGCGTCACTGTATTTAAATATCTATTGTAATAGTGATTAAATATATATAATGAAAATTTTATTGTTATTTATATGAAAATAAAATTAACTTACATATTTTCAAAGCATGAAAATATATGTTTGTTGACATATTATGAAATTAATCACTGAATACCCGTTTTTGAATGCGTTAAAATTTTTGCAAATTTTCAATACAATTTATCTCTGAATTTATAAACTTAGTATAATTTTAAAATTATAAAAAGTTTAAAACCACGCTTGCGACACCTCTTACATAAATTACTTGTAAAGAAACTTATTTTAATTTTGTATTAATTAAAGTTTTTTATTTAATTAAAGTTATATTGATTTTAAGTTTTTTTAATTTCAACCAAAATAAAATTGTTCATTTAATAAATCGTTAATGTCAAGTAGATCGCAAAAATTTAATTTATAATTAAACGTAAATCATTTCAAAATTTGCACACTTCGGCTTCATTAGAAAAAAAAAAAAAAACAAATTGTCAATATAATTCTATATTCCAAATAAATTTTATTAAATAATTCGCATTGTTGATGTACCCAATAAATCAGTTATACGACAACATACATTATTTATTAGGAGTAAAATTAAACAATAAGATATTTGAGCATTATCAATAAAACTTTTATATTAGTAAATTGGCCCTCGGGTCCGTTGGATTGTTAAAAGCTTTAAAATATTTCTAGTTAGCTCGGTTTATCTTCGCAAGTATTAAATTGAAAGGACGTCGGCCAATTGTCAACCCCGAGTTACGCAATAAACGCTGATGAACTCGCTTACGCAATCATTTACCGAAAAGATAGAATTGATTTTCACAAAACCACGAATGCACATTTCGTCAAATCTTTTACTATACTTCCCTATTTATAAACGCGACTTCCCTCGGTCTAATCTGCTTATTGCGTGAACAATCGAATGTAAAAGCAAATCCGACTACAGTAAGCGTACACGCAGAAGAATTATTATGTAACAACAGAACGAAAGATAAAGGGAGAGCCAGACCAGATCTTCAAGAGAGGTGTAACCGAAAAGCCGGACAGACTATACGCGAAGCCAGCTCCTCTTTCCAAGTAGCCAATTGTCGTTGCCAAGGCTGCGCAGGCTTATACGATCCTTGTTTCGATTCTCGGTATACATACACGTAAATGAAAAACCCCTTGCAACATATTGTCACGCGCCTCGCAACTTCGTACTTTATTTATTTATTTATTTTTTCGTAGCTGAATCGCGATAATTCAACTACTGGTATCGATATATTTTTGTTTTTGATTTTAACAAACGGTAATTTAACTGCATTTATATTTAATTTTAATTTTTCTTTTTCTCGTTTATTTATTTACGCTAAACATTAATTTAGTTTACATTAATTACTTTAAAAATTTTTTAAAAATCATTAAAATATATTAAATTAACGAAATAAGAGTAAATTTACTTTGTCCATAGATTTTACATACATTTGCAAAAATACATGATTTTTAACTTTCATTTGTTCTCAAATATTTTAATTTGTAATTAAGGTTTTTCAATACCCTTAAATTTTTAAGCGATTCTTTACTACGGCGTTTACTGCGCTTCATTCAAGCAAGTATCTGCGATATTTATCTTGAAAAGCATGAAATAAACCAATAAATAAGCATTAAATAATTATTGTATTAACAAATTTTTAATTTTAAAATTATCACAAATTCCTATAAAAAAATATACTTATATACGAGGTGTGCTCAGAAAATAACGGGAATTTTTAAATTTCGCGGATTTGGAGAGTCCGATTGTCAAAATTTTTTTTATTATGTTGGTACACATACCCTTGAAGTATGATTCAATTTTCAGCTGTATTCATTGGTTACTTTGTCAGTGGCAGCCGCTTAGGTTAGACGTGTTTTTATGAGCTCGGCGATTTTCGTTTGTTAAAAAAAATGGATCAAAGAATTTCTATCAAATTTTGCGTAAAAAATGAACTAAAGTGTAACAAAGTGTGTGAAATGTTAACAAAGTCTTATGGTGAGTCTGCTATGAGTAAAACAAGGGTTTATGAGTGGTATAATCGTTTCCAAGATGGCCGTGAAGACGTTGAAGATGACGAACGCCTCGGACGCCCCAGCACATCAACAACCGATGAAAAAGTGGAAAAAGTAAAAGAAATAGTTTTGAACGATCGCCGAATCACAATCAGAGAAGTCGCTGATGATGTTGGCATATCGATTGGCTCATGCCATAAAATTTTTTCGAATTTTTTGGGTATGAAACGCGTGGCAGCAAAATTTGTTCCAAAATTGTTCAATTTTGAACAAAAACAGCGGTGAATGGAAGTTGCTCAAGAGTCACTAAATGAAGTCAACAACGATGCAGAATTGCTGAAACGTGTAATAACAGGTGACGAAACATGGGTTTACGGATATGACGTCGAAACTAAGGCTCAATCGTCCCAGTGGAGGCATTCTGGATCGCCAAGACCGAAAAAGGCTTGACAAGTGCGGTCGAACGTGAAGGTTATGCTCTCTGTGTTCTTCGATTTTAATAGCATAGTGCATCATGAATTCTTACCACGAGGTCAAACGATCAATAAGAAGTACTGCCTACAAGTTCAACGCCGATTGCGTGAAGCAATCCGAAAAAAACGCCCGGATTTGTGGCAAAACAGTTCATGGCTTTTGCACCACGATAATGCACCTGCTCACACTTCATTGCTTGTTCGTGAATTTTTGGCCAAAAACAATACTATAACAATGCCGCAGCCTCCATATTCGCCAGACATGGCTCCGTGTAACTTTTTTCTATTTCCAAAAATAAAGAGAACCTTAAAGGACCGTCGTTTTACAAGCTTAGATGACATTAGAAGCGCATCGCTGAAAGAACTAAAGGCTATCTCAAAGATCGAGTTTCAGAAGTGCTTCGAGGATTGGAAGAAGCGTTGGCACAAGTGCATAATATCTAATGGGGACTACTTTGAAGGCGACAACATTAATGTAGACGAATAAATAAATATTTTTTTCAAAAAACGAAAATTCCCGTTATTTTCTGAACACACCTTGTATATACAGAGCGAGCCATTTTGATATATCCATCCCGAAATCTCCAAAAACTAAACGGTATACGAAAAAATTTTTCAGTCAAAAGTTACTCAGGACTATAGGGACCATCTTTCTGCAATATCAGTTTTGACCTTGAGATTAATTTTTAAGGTTATTTGAAGGTCAAAGTGATTTTTTAAAATAGGAATCCCTATTTTTGACATTGGATTTGGAAAAAACGAGAAATTTTGCGTCTGAAATGATAGTTAGGGTAAATTTTCACAAGGTCGAATCAAGGTCAATTTCAAAAAATCATCCAGAGAATGTTTTTTTTTTTTTTTTTTTTTTTTTTTTTTTTTTTTTTTTTTTTTTTTTTTTTTTTTTTTTTTTTTTTTTTTTTTTTTTTTTTTTGATGATGTCTGGGAAACATAAAACTGAAGTGGACTTCGGGCTCATGACCTGGATCATCTTCACCTTGAGGTTAACTTGGAAGGTCATTCGAAGGTACGTCCACGTCGTTGTTTCTGAGTAACTCTAAGAGAAAGCATTTTTACTTAAAAAAATCCTCTTGACATTTACATAATCTTCAAATCTGAAGATGAACGTAGTCAAAGTTGTTGACCTCTGAACCTACTCGAGCGTTTTCCATTTATAAATCAAATAAAATTTGCAACAAAACAGCTTTTGGACAATTCTTTCATATTTGACCATCTAAAGGTCAATCTAACAGATTAATAGATATTATTTTTCTACAATAAAATGTCTCCATGCTTTCGAAATCCGAAATCAAAGGTAGGTGTTCTTATTTAAAAAAACACTTTGACCTTCGAATGACCTACCAATTTGACCTCAAGGTCACGATAATCAGGGTTGTTAGTCTACTCCAGGCTTTTATTTCCCAGACTTTATAAAAAAAAAAAAAAAAAAAAAAATTTCTGGACGATTTTTTAAATTTGACCTTGATTTGACCTTGTGAAAATTTACTTTAATTATCATTTCGGACGTAAAATTCCCGCTTTTTCTGAGTCCAATGTCGAAAATGGGATTCTTATTTAAAAAAAAACATTTTCAAAAACGACCTTCAAATAACTTTGAAAATTGATCTCAAGGGCAAAACTGATATTGCAAAAAGATGGCCACTATGGTCCTGAGCAACTTTTATCGGAATAAATTTTTCGTATACCGCTTACTTTTTGGAGATTTGTGGAGGATATATTAAAATGGCTCACCCTGTATATATATTTATATATATATATATATATATATATATCCAACTAAGTAAATCTACACCGATAGAAGAATTAACTTGATTCGATAGATATAATTTTGATCATTCTAAAAAAAAAATATTTTCTTGATTTAAAAATTTCTGATCTCAATTTTAATATTTTAATATGTACCTTGGCAATTATAAATCAAGAACGAAAATTCTTGAGTCAAGAAAATATTTTTCTTTTAAATGGTTATCTTGGTACAAATTTTTCTTTATTTTCGCGGGTAAAAGTATTTTTGTTAAATATTCACATGCATTAAAAAGAGTTAACTTTGACATTAAGATTTGTCTATTTCTGTTTCAGCTCACTAAAAAATATTCAGAAAATTCAAAATAAATTCTCCTTCATTAAATTAAAATTTAAATTAACATAATAAGTATTGAGATAATTATTTACAGTAATCCGAAAGCGAATGTTGCTAATGCTTGCTTGCAAAAATTTATTTATTTTATAAAATCTCCGTTAATTCAACGTGATACTATCAAGACTGATGTGTGCGCGTATAGTTTTGATTTTTCAATGATTTAAAATGATATTTTGGTCATAAATGAGCGCGAGAGAAATAAAGAAGGTCCGGTTGTGGAGTATAGTCCAGAACATCGTGAGTCACAGAGGTGTGCGTACCCCACCGCGAGTAAGGCGATTGCGAGTTCTGCCCAGCCACAGCATCCCCAAAGCTAACTATAAAAGATTCGGCGATGCGAGTAAAAGCTCAGAGAGTGACAGGTCGTTGTGTACGGTGCGCGCAGAGAAAGTGTTTTCAGGTAAAGGAGAACAGAGAACTTCGCGCAGGAGCAGAATAAACGTAAACGCGCATACGCCAAAGAGATCGGTTACTTCTTCAATTCAAATATTTTCTACGACTACGAGATATTACAAGTAGGTAATATATTGTTGCTCGATTCTTTATCCATTTGACACGTATAAAAATAAGTTTGGTAAACGTTGCATTTTTCTACACTGAATCGTTGACTTTTAGTTATTGTATTATATCTAAAAGTGGAAGTGAGATATTTTTGTTTGTTATTATTTAAGTTAATTCAAATTTCTGGAAACATTTCTTATAAAAATAAATTTCTTATGAAATTATGAAAATATAAATATAATTATTAAGAAATGAGTCAGTGAATTTTAAATTTTTCTAAAATAACGAATACATAAGTGACAACGTTATTGAAAATTAATAGGAACAATTTATATTATTAACGAATAAATCAATTATTCACATCGTTTTTATATGTACGTAAGCCAGCAACTGTAATTTAACAATTTAATTAAGAGAATATTGCAGTAATCAATCCAATAAAGTTAAAGGCATCTTATCAACGGCACTTAATATTACACCTACACATTTTTATAGTTCAGTGACTTCCTAACTTTCTCTTCTTGCTTCTTCCTTATTTAAAGATCTATAATTTACGCACTACATCGCATTAGAATGTTTATAATTAAAATTGACATATTTTTTCTAGTTCCCCTTAAATTATTAAAACGCAATAAAATACATTAGTCTTTTTTAATATTTTTAAGTAATATTTTACACTTATAAAATTATTATTACATAATTAATTTTAAATTATATTTTGATTCTCGTTATCATTTTAACTTATGTATTTACATAATTACAACGCTATAACATAATTAAAATATTAATATAAATGAAATATAAAAATAAATTTTAATTCTTAATCTTCACACTTTTGTCTTCAGTTTATTTAAAAGAAACAGTTCGTACAAAAGTTTATAAATTATATATTCTGCTTTTTAATAATTTTATGCACGGTTCGTGCCGAATAAGTAAATCTACTGTATTACATACATGTAAATTTAATTTTATTAAATATTTACAGAAATGATTATTACAACAAGTGAAATTTTGATCGCCTGATATCCAGTTTTAAGATTTAAAATTTTTTTTTTACATTTTTAGATGCTTTCTACTTAATTTTATTATATAATTTTCCAAGAGCTATACATTTCTTGAAGTAAGAAAAACGTATATCAAATCGCAATGACTAGTGAAAAGTGAAGATATTGCTTGTGTACACCAAGAACACTTGCCTGACTACTTTCTCTAACTTCCTCTCACTTTCTTTTAAACTATCTTCTATCGCCCATACATCTTCTTTCTTTATATCTTAAATTATTTTTATCTTTTTTTTTCATGTCATGCTCTATTTTTAATCAAACTCATAAAATTAATTTTACGTCTTTTAAAACAATTATACATTTATTTCATTAAATATACTTAATAAATTTGTTGCAATTTAAAGCAGTTAGTTTCTATGTAAAGAATATCTAAAAATTTTCATTTAAAATTGAAAAACAAAATTGTCCTTAATATAAAAAATCATTCTTTGCAAACAAATAATTTTCACTAATATTTAATAATATAAAGAAATTAGATATAACGGCTCTTACTAGTCATGTACTAGGCTGTATGGTACTATAGTATATTGCTGAGAGACTTTTTTCATGCTATTTACTTTTTTGATATTTTTGGAGTAAACATGAAGACGTAAATAATTACTTACTTTATAATATTATTTCTTCTCATTGCATAATTCTAAAACCTCAAACTTTTTTTAATACTTACAATGATATACACTACCGTTCAAAAGTTTGGAAACACTATGATAATTTGAATGAAAACGACAATAAAACACGTAAGTCATGATTTATTACACTTAAATATTAATCAAACGTTAAATTAACATTTAGTAAAAAATATTCAGTACAAATAAATGCAAAAATAATATATCTCATTACCTTTGTAGTCATAAAACACGTATGCCAGTCTATTTTCAAGATAAGGAATAACTGGTAAGAAATAAGTAATTTTGTTCATTATTGTTATAAACACGGTCATAATAATGAATGAACTTCAATAATAACGTGTTTATTTAAATATTTATTTACGGTATTTTTTTTAATCTAATAAAAATCGGGTGTTTCCAAACTTTTGAATGGTAGTGTACTGCTAGCATTTATTATATTTATTTAAAATTTTCTTAGGACAACAATAAATAATTATAATAATTTTCAAACATAATAAATAATAATATTATTATATCATATTTCTATAAATTAAAGATTGTTATATTAATATAACAACATTAATATTACATATACATGATTTATTAATAAATCAAAATTAAGGTCATATGCTGAAGCGAAGGGTATCAAATTTCAAGCTCAATCCAGAGAACAGAAGTATAATATTGTTTTGTAATAAAAAAAGAGCACAAAGAAAATAAAAAATAAAAAATTAGTAATTTTATTTGACTATTTATGAGTCACGTATTGAAATTGAGAAGAAAATTTGATACAAATGAAAGTTCCGGTTTTCGCTCAGGTCTTTCATTGCCTATTACAACTGACAGCTATAATTTTTAGTAAAAACGCGATTCTATTTGTGAAATTCATTTAATATGACAACAATCATAAATTCTGGACATCGGGTTATTATTAACGTCCTTGTATCATGTCCATGTTGACAATTTTGAATTCAACTGTAACTGTGAAATGAGTTTTAGTATTCTTGTAATCACATAAAACATTGTAATCAATTTATTATCAAGCAAAAATAATATGAATGTGTTTCTAAGAAAATATTAAAAAAATAAAAAACTTGTAATCAATTAATTCATTATAAAAATGTAAATAAAAAAGTTTTAATATTTTATTGAAAGAAAATCAAATATAATTTAACTTTTAGAGAACAGTTTTTTTATCAATAATTTTTGGATTTGTTATTCGAAAAAAGACAGAATGTTCAAAATTTTTTTTCGTATTTTGAAGTGACTCATACTTATCTGTAATTTTTATAAAATAACGTAATTTTTAGATAAATTTATTCGTACAGTTCAATCAATTTATAGTTGATAGCAATTATTTTTCTTATATTTCAGCTAAAATGTGGTTGAAATATATAGCATTTTTATATTTAACAACTCATACTCTTGGTACTCAAGTACCATATCACAGACCAGACACGAATGCGAATCAACAAAATCAGTATTCTTGGCAAGTACCAGACCTTGATTCTTCTGCAAGTGATTCAAATGAAGCATTTCACCCTCTAACTTTTGATTCTTCTAATCCTTCAATATCAACGAACCAGCAACAATTGAACTCAGCTTCGCAATTACTTAATCCATCTACGGTAAGAATAATCTTAATAAATAATACAAATTCTTGTAGAAAAACGCCAAAAAATTTTTTAAAAATTAAAGTATTTTATTTCTAAAATTTTATTTTAATAGGATATAATATTTAGTGAAAAAAATTTTAGGTAGATGGTGTGATCGATGATATTCTTGTTTCTAACCGACAGGGTCGTAATCTTGAAGGTTACGATGAAGTTTATGCTGATCCAGGAGTGAAAAATGCTTTACAACTAGGAAACAATTCTCTTGCTCGATCGTACATTCGCGAAAAACTTTGTTCTCTTGGTTTAATGAATGTAAGCTTCTTAAAACAGTTATGAAATTTTTCACAATTTTAAAATTATATGTTAAGAATATAATTAATAAACAAAAATTTCCAGTGTGATGGCACGGAAGAAAGACGACCCTATTACTCACCTCATCGTGATATTCATCCTCAAGAAGTCATTTATGCACAACCAGTCACTATTAAGCCGGTTGGACGACCATTACCGGCAGTACCAGTTAAGCGACCTGGAAATTTTATTGGTCCTAAGCCACCAGGGTTTGGACCTGGTCCAATTTATCCAAGTCCTCCACCTCCTTCATTTTCAGGCCCTAATATCGGAAGTTTGCCATCATTCCTTGGTCACCTACCACCAAGTTTTTCAGGTCCTTATCCAGGATACAAAAAACCTGGTATCATTCATGATGCTAAACCAGTATATGAACCTGGATTAGATAGTGGAATTGACTTTGAAGATAAATTTATCGATAAAAAACAAATACTAATTCAATCAAACCCTGGTGTTCAACAACACGTTCATCATCACTTCCATCACAATGATGGAAATGGAGCGTCAAGTCCTATCATTGGTCCTGGACCAATTGGAAATAATGCATTTAATAATTATGGATACGGTCATACTGGAAGTTCATTTAATAATTTTGAAGAATATAAGAAAAATTTTAAAGTTAGAAGTCCTTCATCTGGTAATAATCTTATTAGTACAACTTCAAATAATAATTATGCCGAACGTTATCCTGCCTATGAAAAACCAAAACGTGATCCGACTTTCGGAGGTTTCAATAATGGAAAAGATTTAACACAAAGTGGTAAACAATTTGGTTCAGGTTTAAGTTCTTATACTAGTGGCAATAATAATTTTGATAATCATGGATTTGGATCTAATAATGGTTTTGAAACAAATAGTGAATTCAATAATGGATTTGATAATGGATTACCAGGATTAAATTATGATGACTGCGTATGTGTTCCTTATGATCGTTGTGCTACACTTGATCATGCAGGCCGCAAAGATGACCTTTATTTAGCAATTGATCCACGTAATATTGGAAAAAATATTGAAGCTGAAACAGATGAGGTAGTTATCACCGATGGAAATGGCACAATGAGTATTGTACGAGTGCCTAAAGGAGTTAATTCAACTGAGCAGTTAGAGCACCAAAAAGATGAAATGAAACAAACATCTAATAAACAAAACTTCACATCTGAAGAAAAAAGAGTGAAAAGAGACGTTAGTAAAACGATCAATAATAAAGAGCAAAAAGCTGAAGCTCAAAGTGTAAGTTTTACAAATGAAAATGTTATAACTGCATTATAGTTTTAAAGGTGATAGTTATTTTTTATGCAACAAAATCTTCAAATTATACCACTAACAAAGATTGTAATATTGAAAATTAGCGTTTTATACTTAAAGCACTTCGAAAGTATGATTTGAACATTTTTAAATATAGTTCTGTTTTAACCTATTTTAATCATACTAAATTTTCAATATTTCATTTAAAATTGTCTAATTTCATTTTTATTGGTGTGGGTATATTCTCTTAACAATAACATTGACTTGACTATTCGAGATTCGCAATCCTTTAATGTTTTAGTTCATCATGACGTCGACGTACGATAACTTTTGACAAAAAAAATACCTAAACAAGCATTTTAATAAATGAAATATATTGTATGTAATTGAAATGAATTGAAATAAGACTTAATAATTAGTAAACATGAAGTTGAACTCATTAAAGTAATAATTAATTTATAAAGATGCACCAATCTACCTTGGAAGCATTTAAATTAACGTAACATGGAAAAATTACGATTTAGAGTCACTAGAAGCACGTATAATGGAGAAGTTCTTCGAATTTCGTCAAGTTGGTTGGTGTGTCATATGATTACTCGGGATTTATGGCTCATGATTGTGACGTTCCAGACGTTGATGATTGGCTAACCAACTTTCTAACTACCGGAAATCCATGAAGTTGCCTCCCACGTGGCTCATTGGCTCTTATTTCAGCGCCTTCTCGGTAATCACGTGGACACATCGAAGCTCAATCTTAAGCCCACTTTCGGTGTAAGTTTTGGTCTACCTCAAGGAGGAAACGCATACCCTATCAATCCATATGGAGGAGATTCATTGATTAATCCATATTCTGGTTATGGTAATGGCGGACAAGGAATTAATTTTGGACCCATATCTGTAAATCCTTTGGTTGCTGTTCAACTAACAAAAGACGATTATGGAGAAAAAGTGGTGAAGCCTTTTGTCAATTTCCACGTTACGCCTAATCAAGGATTTGTACAAAAACTCAATCATGTATTAACTCATAAAAAAGAGGCATTATTTGGAGGACACTATCCTAATTATGCACCGCATTATTATTCTGCATCTCCACCTGTTTATAATAAACCTATTCACCATTATCTATCAAATCTTCACTATCCAAGTTATAGTCACAAACCGATACACTTTGAAAATTCTCATTACCATAATCATCAACATCAGCATCATCATTATCAGCACCAAAATCAACACTATCCATATTATGGAAATCATCCTGAATATTACAATAGAGGAGGTCCAGATTATGAAGATTACGATTATTCGGGTAATGAAGATTATGATAATTATTACCGAAACACACGTAAAAACATAACATCTGGGACTGCAACTTCAAAGTACTTCGGTGACAACTCATCAATTAACAAAAAATTAATTGTGCAGTCTCATCAAAATCAAAAAGTCAACTTTCCCGAACGTAGAAAACGTAGCGTACAAGAGGTAAGAAGTCAGAGCCCATTGATCGAAATAGGAGTGCCGTCGACGAATAAAT
The DNA here is from genome assembly GCA_949987625.1 of Chalcis sispes. Lineage (NCBI taxonomy): Eukaryota > Metazoa > Arthropoda > Insecta > Hymenoptera > Chalcididae > Chalcis > Chalcis sispes. The sequence goes on from OX465094.1 coordinate 25,047,215, forward strand.
GCCAAACAATTTAAGATGACGATAATCAATGTTAGCCTTCTAAACATGGACTGAGAAAAATGAGACATCTGACAGATAACATTTTATTTTATTTAATAATACAATTGCTCTTGATTAATAATAATATAAGAAATGCTTAACTTATATAAATTTGCATGTTAGTAGAATATAAAAGTTACATGCCATTTTTAAAAAAAGATTATTACCGCAAGAATTCGTAAATAAATAAAATCGAGTAAACCACAGATTTTAAAAATATTCTCTTGTTTTAATTGACAAGATAGTGTAAACAATAATTATATATGTAATATTATTTACACATTTCGAATTTTTTTAACAATTAACAACAAAATTATTGACGCAGTTATTCATTGAAAAATGTAAAATTATAGAGACAATTTGGCAGACCACCTATTTGTGGACCTCAACACGTATGCTGTCGGCGTAATCAACTTTATCCCGGAAATAATCGTCCTCTTCATGGACAATGTGGTGTGAGATACAGTCAAGGTATTGCCGGACGCATTAAAACACCTGCTTATCTTGATGGAGATTCTGAATTTGGTATGTTCGATTAAAAAATAATAAATCATTACTTTATGTAATAAATAAAGGTGCGTTACAATTTTATTATTGTTCAACTTTAGGTGAATATCCTTGGCAAGTAGCCATTTTAAAGAAGGAACCAGGAGAAAAAGAAAGTGTTTACGTATGCGGTGGAACTCTTATTTCTTCACGGCACATTATTACCGCCGCTCACTGTATCAAGACTCACTCTGGACGAGATCTTCGGGCTCGACTTGGCGAATGGGACGTCAATCACGATGTAGAATTTTTCCCTTACATTGAACGCGATATCGTTAGCGTTATTGTTCATCCGGAATTCTATGCGGGCACCCTTTACAACGACGTAGCTGTTTTGAAACTTGATTACGACATCGATTTCGAAAAGAATCCTCACATTAGTCCAGCATGCTTTCCTGACAAATTTGACGATTTTATCAATACGAGGTATAGTTTATTCGGATTAAAAAGTATTTGTCATTATTTAAAACGCTTATATTAAGTTACTAAACTATTAAAATTTTCATAAAACTAAATTTATTTTATAAGAATTTCAACAACAAATGATAAAATTCATTGCAATAAATATCATACTACACTGTTTCATAATAAAATTATACTTGTTCGTGAACAGATGTTGGACAACCGGTTGGGGAAAAGACGCCTTTGGGGACTACGGCAAATACCAAAATATTCTCAAAGAAGTTGACGTGCCCGTCATTAGTAATGGCCTTTGCGAGCAGCAAATGAGGAAGACTAGGCTCGGATCAAGTTTCAATCTTCACCCAGGCTTCATGTGCGCCGGTGGCGAAGAGGGCAAAGATGCCTGTAAAGGTGATGGAGGCGGTCCCATGGTGTGCGAGCGCCACGGAAAATGGCAACTCGCCGGTGTTGTATCCTGGGGAATCGGTTGCGGTCAAGCTGGAGTACCTGGAGTTTATTCCCGCATCACCTATTACCTAGACTGGATTCGTCAAATTATCAGAAATTAATAACAAAGCGATCATTTTTTTTCGTTTATTTCTAAGCGGTCCCGCGTGAAATCTTTGAATCATACTTAATGAAAAATTTACGAAAAACAAGAATATTATTTATAAAATTTAGAAAAAAACTGTTTTGAATAAGGGAAAATTTGTTTTTCGTAATTGTTTCATTAAAATAACTGTTCTTTAATTATCGAACGAATGTTAAATGATATGTTGTATTAAATATTTAAATATTCACGTGAAAGTTATTATTGAATCTTCTTTATATTATTAGACGTATTATTTACTTAATTTATTATTATCCACGGAATTTATTTGCAATATGTGTTATATTATTTACAATAATTTATGTGTTGCAGTGATGAAACGTTAAAAATGATTATTTAAATTTTAATTTATTGTAAATATTTCTTATATTTTATATGCTATACACAGTTAAATAAAATAAGAATTTTGGTACATTCGAATGCTTATTTAAGCACTCGGAGCGTTGAGTAATGCATTTTCTTTGCAATTTTATCTTACTTTATAATAAACTATTTTGAATTTTCTAATTTTAGTTTTTTAATATTCATACATACCTTTGCAACGGTCCGTTTCATGATACATCGGGGTTTTGAATAAAATATCATTTCACGCCAGTCAGGAGCGGCTATACCTCATGACTGCTCGTAGCCTCGGCAGGGCCGTACAATAAGCGGGTCGACATAAACACGAGCAAGTCATATATTTTATAAACATTCCGCGATCCTTTTACTATGAAAATTAATATAAAAAATTGAATGAGACAAATTGATTTTTTATTAAATGAAACATGAAACTTATAAATTAAAATAAAATAATGAAGAAAATTAAGATATAAAGATATGTAAATAGAAAAGGATGGCCTATGTCCTGCGCAATTAGATATGTAAACATTAGACAATTAGTTCAACGCGCACGAGCCGCCTAATTTGTAACTACAGGTGGGAAGCCCTCGCTCGGCCTATATAAGGCGCTGCAAAATTAGAGCAAGCACTCAGTCCTTCGCCGACGCCTCTACAGGAGCAGGCCAGGGTGAGTCAAAGGGGAATAGCTTTTTGTCCAATCCCTAGTTGGGTTGATCGGAGCTTGTTTCCCGCAATCTATCGTAGTCTACGGAGCGTACGGCTCTCTATTCAATCTATATTCGGGTTGATTGAGTGGTATTCCTGTAGACTGCATCCTGGGTTGCGAATTTCGATATTAGGAGTGTAGACGGCGACTCTGTTCTTTCAATCCCAAGTTGGGTTGATTTGAGTTGTCTTCGACGACTAATTTCGAAACAATTGCTTTTTCATCAATCCCTCGTTGGGTTGATTCGAGTCGGTTTCGTATCGCGAATTGTTTAAAACTCTTTCATTGTCAATCCTTCGTTTGGGTTGACTTGGTAAATTTCCTACGGGGGAAGTTAGAAGCGCGACGCGCGGGCTATTTTTTTTTTATCAAAGTTTGTTCTTTTTTCTTTTTTTGTCTCACGTCGGAGACAGGTCGGGCGGCCTCCCTCCGCGTCTAATATATATATATATATATACATATATACGAAATTAACCGAATTTCATCGAATGTAAAATATCGGTTGTTGGCGAGTAGTTATAGATATACACCGTGTCATGATTGTGTATTTAGTATTAAATTTTTTGTATTAAAACTTTTCTTTATTTTATATCAATATTCGGCTATTTTATTTATTTCCTTTCTCCACGTCCACTTGTGTCCTAACAAAGAACAAAAACAACGTCCCTCATAAATTGGACGTTGCACCTTTCAAAAATGTTTACGAGTAAATCTTCGATTTATCAATACAAATGCACTTTAAACAGCCATTATGTAAATTGAAGTTCAATCAAATTTAAAGCAAAAATTTTGACCATCTAAAATTATATCATTTTATTGTAATAGTATTGCAGATATAAGAGTAAAAAAATAAATCATATAGTTATAAAATCTTTCTAATATGTATTGGGTTGTTCGATAATTAATGTCGTTTTTTTCATGTTTTTCAAAGTGAATTTATTTATATTAATAACAAACATTAATCAATGATATATTGACCGTTTTGTTGGATGACCTTTTGCCATCTTGCGGTAAGTTGAAAAATTCCATGTTCGAAGAAGCCTTGGTTTTTAGAAGGGAAGAACTGGTCCAACTCATTTTTAACAGCCTGATCGGAATCGAAAGTTTTACCATTCAAATGGTTTTTAGGGAGCGAATCAAATGATAGTCTGATGGTGCTAAATGAGGACTATAGGGTGGATGTGGCATCAGTTCCCAATTAAGCTCCATTAATTTTTGACGGGTTATCAAAGAGGTGCGAGGTCTGGCGTTACCATGATGGAACATCACACCTTTGCGATTGGCCAGTTCAGAGCGTTTTTTCTTGATTGCTTCGTTTAATTTCGATAGTTGACGACAGTAGACATTCGTATCAATAGTTTGGTTTCTTAGAAGCAGCTCAAAGTAGACTATACCCTTGTTATCCCACCACACGGAAAGCATAATCTTCTTTTGGTGAATATTGGCTTTGGATGTCGATCGTGGGGGCTTATCTTGCTTGACCCATGATCGTTTTCGGACTACATTATCGTACACAATCCATGTTTTATCACCCGTTATGATTCTTTTTAGAAATGGGTCGTTTTCGTTACGATTCAGCAAAGAGTCGCATATGTTAATGCGTTTGGTGAGGTGGATTTCCTTTAATTTGTGAGGAACCCAAACATCCAGTTTGTTTACGTAACCAAGCTGTTGTAAGTGTAAGTAAGCGGTTGAATTCGACATCATTCGAATTATGCCGAGCTTCTCTGCTATCTCTCGAGTTGTCATATGCCAGTTAGTTTCGATTAACGCTTTTATTTTGTCGTCATCAGTAGTGGTTGGACGACCAGTATGTGGTGCATCTTGCACATTAAAATTTGCAGAACGAAAGCTAGCAAACCAACGCTAATACTGGCGTTCAGTAAGGCAGTCCTCACCATAAACTTCACACAATTTTTTCCGAGCTTGCACCGCATTTTTGCCTTTTCGGAAGTAAAACAATAAAATGTGCCGATAATGCTCACTTTGATTGTCCATTTTCAACTTAATTTTTAACCAACTTGTTATTTACTAATGACGCTCAGTTTTTGATAGAAGATAGTGTACAGTCTAACCTTTATAATAGTATATAATAATATACACCACGCAACCGCTTCTACATGAAATATGCAGTTCACGCCATCTATGAGAAAAAAGCGACATTAACTATCGAACAACCCAATATATATTATCATTTATTTGAGCAAATCTTTAAAACTTTTGAATATGAAGTCCGACAAAAACTTCAATTTTTTTTAAGGCGCAGCCATAGTTTTTCTAATCCAACTAACCTTGAATAATACGAGGGTAGGGTGAAAAGTTCCCGGCCTGACCTAGAGATGGCACCAGCAGGTCAAGTGTTTGGTTTGAATTCTGTAGCTCGACATCTCACTATAGCTTGTATGTAAATTTTGAGGTCGATTACTCTGTTAGTATACATTTGAGAGTTGATTGAACAAAATGCCTCAATTGCTTACGTGAAAATGGAAAAATTAGAGACGCGTGCGGTCATTAAGGGGTTGCCCCCAGTTGTAGCTCAACAAAAAAGGCCTTTTTCATAAATTTTTTTAAAGAAAACTACAAAACTTTTTTAAACGATTATTATATCATCTTAAAGAATACATCTTGAAGAACTCTCAGTAATTTTTTTATTGCAAAATATTACATTGTTAAGTGGCAAATGGCCGCCAATGAAATAGTGTTTTTATTTATACGGTTTGCGGTGACCAACATTGCGGCGAAGTCGATTATTTGAAACAAAAAATGTGGATAGATTTAGTTAAATATAAATATAAACTAGTCTTTAATCGAAGGATTTAAAAAAATATTCATTTTTCACAAAATGGCGGACAGTCAAAGTTAATGGTTTGATTTTAACGAAAAAAAACGGCCGTTTTTTGGCTATAAAACGGCCATTTTTTTTCAAAACAAAAAATCGAACGATTAAAGACTACATTTTTATGTATTAAATAAGCCTGCAAAATTTCAAGAAGATCGGTTTATTAGTGTTTGAGTAATCTTGGTCATTGACTTCAGAAATGCCATTTCGAGAAAAACGCGTTTAAAGTTTTAGTTGCCGGTTGTTTACACAACGGATTCTTCTCTTTCAACGCTCATATCTCAGTCAATTTTGTTCAGATCGACTTGAAATTTCCAGGTCATATTCTCAGATACTTATACTTCAAAAAAATGCAATTAACAAAAAAATCGATTTTTTCAAAGTCGCAAGTGGGGGTAACCCGTTAAGCCATTTTTTTAAAATAGGAAACATATGATAGTTACTGGGAGCTAAATCTGGTAAATATGGTGGTTGGAGTAAAAATTGGAACTTCAATTCATTGATTTTAGCCATCACAACAACCGACGAATGGGCAAGTGCGTTGTCATGGTGAAACAAGATTTTGTTCTTCGCAAAGTAAGGTCGTTTATTTTTCCCTTCGTCTTTCAAACGCTGCAATAATTCTGCGTAGTATTGACCAGTGATGGTTTCACCCTTCTACAGAAAATAATTCCTTTCTTAACCCAAAAAACAGTCCCTATAACCTTATTCGCCGATAAAATTGTTTTTAACTTCTTTGGGGTTGGTTCACCTAGTCCAATCCATTGCTTCGACTATTGTTTACTTTCAGGAGTGTAGTAGTGAATCCAAGTTTCATCTACAGTTATATAATGACGCAAAAATTCGCGATTGTTTAACCGTTGAATATAATGAACAAGAATCTTTCAGTGTGGAATCCAGCTCTTTTTTAATTTATAATAGTGTTAGGTCTTTTAAATAAAAGTATTTGATTACCTTACGCTTCACTGATTTTTCCATTTTCACGCAAGCAATTGAGGTGTCTTGTTCAATGAGCTCTCAAATGTATCGATGCTCTTGAAGTACGTGCCGTTGCATCGTCTTGTTGGAACCAAATGCCCCCTAAGTCCAACTTATCTAGCTGTGGGAAAAAAAATTTCTGTAACACGTTTACATACCAGTCTGAATTCACTATTACTGCCTCAATGTTCTCAGATGATTTAATGGGCCGAGAGACTCCAGTTCTTCATCTAGTCGCACTTGCAGTTTATCTGAACGTAGTGACCCACGTAACAATTGATTTCCGGGATTGGGGTCAACTTTTATATTAAAGTGATTCCGAAAGGCGCGCTGGGTTGCGATCACAGAACATCCGCTCGAAAAGTAGGCCTCGACAGCAGAAGCACGCTTCACACTGTTCCAACGCATGATGGCGACTGAGCTATGTCAGGACAAAACTTTATAGTCCCGCCTCTTGAACAAGACCACTAGTGCTCCGCTACCACATCAACCGACTGAATTCACGCATTTTAAAAAAGGAACTTATGCTACCGCACCCTGTACAAATTGAGCACTAAATTGTTATTATTAGGACTTTGAATAAGTTCTCGCTGTTTCTTCAAAGATAATAGTAAGGGAATGCTATCAAACGAAATTGATATTTTGTCCACTAAAGTATTTATGCAGACTAGCTAAAGGTTAATATTAGCATTTAGTTATATAACTAAATACTCAATTTACACCTTGTACATTTAAGAAAACTCGAATTAGCGGTCATTGCGTATTGATTTGTCGAAGAGATTAATTTGTTCTTATATAATGTATAAGTATAATTGCTTTTATATAATATATGCATAACGAAAAATTGTACTTTCGTTACTATTCACAGTATTTTTTAATTTATCGTTTTTTCAAACGAAAGTGTATAATTTTAATATCTGACATATATATGTGTGTTGGAAGCTCATGTGAATGGCAACATTTTTGTTAACCATGTAAAATTTTTTTCTTTTACATATTTTTAATCCATATTTTTTTAAAATTTATTTTATTCATTTGAAGGAATTAATTGATTTTTTAATTGTTATTAAATCAATTACTGCAAATTATAAATAATATTTCTATTATTTTATTAAAATTTTAAATATAATGTTTATATTTTTTCTTACCTAATAATAATAACATTAAATCAAGTTTATAATTATTAACTTAATATTATTATATAAAGTACTCAATATTTAGAACAGCACTCAAAATATTCACGATTTTTCGGGCTGGTTAAACATTTTTTAAAATTTTATTTTATAATGGTAGTTTCTTTTCGAAAAATCGAATTTCACTTTTAATTCTTGCAAATAGTTTTTAATTAAATAATCTTGAGACTTTATTTTGCAATATTGTATACTTTAAACATTTTTTTGGTATTTCGTTTCAGAAGCAGATTTGAATTATCCAGCTACCAACGAATATAGACGCACATAGAAGTGTATTTTCAATGGGCGCTCAGGAGAATTTGCTGTGGGAGGTAAGCTCGATAGTACAAACTCCCATCCACTTGATGGCGCCACTGCTTGAAATATATATAGATATAATAAGATTCGACGCGATGATTGAGTAACGTTTACAAAGAGATTTTCTTTTAAACCAAAATTAATTAAATTATTATTACAATAAGAACTATAATTATAATTGAAAAACCGTAAAAGAGTGTGAATGCTATTGACTCTAAAAATATAACGTTTCGAGATAAGGTAAAATAAATGAAAACAATTTTCTAACGTGAAAGGTTAAAACTAACCTTAAATTTAGTTGTTGCACATGTGGTAAATACCCCCGTAATCACGGGCGGTTGAATTTTAAATTTCATCTTAAAATGGAAAAAAATGATAATGATGAAGATGAAAATGATAAAAATAAAATGAATCTTGAGATTACGTACTCTAAAACAAATAAAAAAAGGACTCTAGAAAAAGAAGAGAGTGATTGTAATGTTGTAAAAAAAAAAACTCTAAAACGGCTAAAATCCACTGTGACAAAAAAATTAATAACACAAATAATGACAATGTAAGCATTGATAGTATCAACATCAAATCTTCTACACCTGAATATTTTAAAGCAAATAACCATGGACCATATGGTATATGGATTAAAAAAATCCAACTTCATAATCAAGAATTAAATGCTTATAAAGTAGGTAGCATAATATTTAAAAATTATAAGGATATTATTGATATTAAAAAAAAAGGAAAGTATAAAGTTGAAGTATTATTTAAAAATAAAACAGAAGCTAATAAAATAATAATAGATAAAAACTTACATAAGTATAACTTGGAAGCTTATATTCCAGGATTTAGGAAATTTAGAAAAGGCATAATCAAAGGCATTCCTATAGAATTGACTGAAGACAATGTTCTACAATCATGCCAATCTGAAATTGAAATTGTCGATATTAAAAGGCTAAATAAAAGAAATAGAGCACCAAATAACGATAACTGTGATAAATGGATACCAAGCCAATCAATATTAATTATATTTGCCGGTCAAAATATGCCTAAAGAAGTATCACTCTTTCACGTCAAATCTGAAGTTGAACCTTATGTGCCAAAACCTATGCAATGTTTCAACTGCTTCCATTTTGGACACACAAGCAAAACATGTAAAAATAAGAAAATATGCTTAATGTGTAGAAAAGATCAACACGAACAACAGTGCACAATATCAATGCCAACGTGTTCTAATTGCAAAGAAGCACACAAAAGCATAGACTATAGATGCACAGTATACCAAAAATATTTAAGAATTAATATCATAATGGCTTATGACAACGTTTCTTTCAATGAAGCAAGGAATCTCGTTATGGGCGCTATTAAACCCCCTGTTCGCTCTAAAGAACACTTTCCAGATCTACGGCAACCTCGCATAACAAAATTCTTTAATGTTCCTGAAAAAACTCCAGTAAACTATAGGACAGAAAAAAAAGAAGAAACCTCAAATTTTAAGTCACTAAACTCATCCCAATTATCAAAACCAGATCCATCCTCTCAATTACAAAAACAGAAAAACATTCAAGACACCAAAGACTTAGAAAATAACATTTACAAAAATAAAATAGTAGACGATACAATTAGCACTAATAACATTAGTAAAACAATACAAAATTTTGAATTGGACAATAAAAATACAGATGTACACCAAAATGGATCATTTTCAGAACAGGAATCAATGGACACCCATCTCGAGGAAACTCCGACTAAGAAGACTAGCCCATATTTAAAAGTTACAACTAACAAACTTGTAAATAGACTAAATAGCGTAAAAACTAATAAAAATTTAAAGATGTATGGCAATCCAAAAAAAAGATAGATTTTCGATAACTAACTTTTATCGTACACATAAAGTAAGTATATAATAGTAGTAATTCAATAGTAACACAATAATCTAAAACAAAAATACAAAAATATAATAACCACAAATATTCTACAAATCCAATATACACAATCTTATAATTTATATACTTATATATACATACACACATTAGAATCAAATTTGATAAAATTAAGCTACCATATATATATATTAAAAAAAAAAAAAAAAAAGAAAAACTTTTTAAAAAATGAATAAATCACAGCTAAGAATCTTACAATGGAATTGTAAAAGTATTAGGAACAAATTAGAGTTACAACTTCATGCCCATAGATATGATATAATTGCTATAATGGAAACATGGTTAAAACCTAAAGAACGCTTTCTACTGAAAGATTTCAATACGGTTAGATTTGACAGAACTACTAACAAGGGTGGAGGTATTGCCATCTTTATTAAAAAAAAAAATTAATTTTAACAAAATTGATTTAAACATAAATATAAATAGTATCGAATTAGGCTCTATTATTATAAACTCCACTTATGGTGAAATTTTACTTACTGTTTGTTATAGAAGCCCTACTGTTAATAACAATATCACAACAAATGAGTTTACTGACCTCGTAGAATGTTTGAAAGGTTTTACCTCCTTCATAATGATTGGAGATTTTAATGCTCACCACCTGCTTTGGGGAAGTGACAGAACTTGTCCCAATGGAAATACTATAATTGAAAATATAGACCCGGAACATATCTTCCTTCTAAATAACAATAACCCCACCCATGTTAAAATTTCAAGTTCTTCGTGCTCATACTCTAATTTAGACCTCTCTTTTATTTCAACTAATCTAGCTTTACTAACAGATTGGACAGTCTTAGATGACACTTGGGGAAGTGATCACTTCCCAATAGAAATAAACATTAACGTTAATTCTGCTCAAGCGAGGAAATCAGACTATAGATTCAATTTAAAAAAACTTAATTTGGAGAATCTAAAATCTGAGTTTGAAAATTCAAAACAAATTATTTCTGATCTATCGTTCATTAATTCAAATTGTTTGACAAGATATAACATTTTTATAGAATTTTTAAACAACAGCATAACTCAATCAATCACAAGTTTTAAAAATAAAAATAATAATAATAATAATTCTAATAACAAAATTCAAAACAATCATAAACATTATCCAACAAACTGCAAACAACAAACAAATAGAAAACATTGCATTTGGTGGAATGATACATGCGAAAGAGCAGTGCGTATTCGTAAAGCCTCTTTTAAATCTTTAAGGTTCAAATGCAATATGGAGACATTTATTAAACATAAAAAAATTTGTGCTGAAACAAAAATAATCTTAAAAACAGAAAAGAAAAAATCATTTATAAGCTTCTGTGAAACTATTAATCGCCATACCCCAATTTCTAATGTCTGGAAAATTATAAAAACCTTCAAAAATAGTCAAAACCGCCCTAATTCTATATCTGAAAACAACACTTTATTAACAAACGCACAAAAATGCTTAGATGACTAATGGGGGGAAATCACAGTAAAATTTTCAATTTTTCGAAAAAAATTTTTTTCGCCTAAAAGGTGCTTTAGGGTCTTAAAAATAATATACCAAATGATGGAACACGGCAAAAGTGTCCGAGTGCCCAAATTTTTCATTCTGCGGTAACGCCACTCAGGTATGCTCCTTAAAACTTAAAACTTTAAACGCGTTTTTCTCGAAACCACTTTTTTTGAGCTCGCCGAAGACATAACTCGAGCAAATCTTTACCGATCGACTTGAAATTTCGACAGTAGCTTTGAAATATCTTTCTCCACAGAGCTACCTAGGATTTTTTATTTAATATGGCTTAGTTTTTTTTATCGAAGATTTGATGGCGTTTTTTTTTGTTAAAAATTTAACTTTATTTTTAAACATGCACCATTTTGTGAAAAATCAATACATCGAAAAAATTCTACATAGCTCGCTAGCTGTTGTTATATGAAAACTAAAAATTTTGGTTTTTACTTCCAAGTCAAAAATTAAGGAGTCTACGTCTTCGGCCATTGACACGCTTTCAAAAGTAGGCGCCTTGGGGCATATGCTGCGCAGCCGCCATTTTTAAATATTTTTTATTGAAAAAATTACATTTTGTACTTCTTTAGTATTGCTATAAAACCTACTTTACAGATTTTCGATTGATACTTTTATGCAGCCAAAATTAATTCCCGAAAATATGCCTATTTTTTTGTGTGCTACTGTGATTTCCCCCCTTATGTAAAAATAAACCCAATTTCTTACCAACAGTAGAGGATACCCTTCCTAGTAATAATAATAATAATTGTGACAATCATGAACACTTTATGAACCTTCCATTCACATACGAAGAACTACAGTCTGTCAAGTAAGAGCGTGGTCGATTTCACCGACAGGTAATAAAAGATTCCGCTCTAATTCCTTCGCGAGCCGATAGAGAGAAGCTTTGCCCTTGATGCATTGTTAACAAAGATTTAGTTGTCGTCGATCTTTTAAAAGAGAATCACGTTAAACGCCATGAGTGCTAAGTACGCGTCGCGCTACGAGGCTGTGTTCCTTTGCATCCACCCGAAAGGTCCCAAAATGTCGCAATCAGCGGCTGCTAAATATATGAGAAAGTCGAAGGCATTTGTACAGAAGTGGATACAGCGATATAAAGTGGCTAAAAATGTCGATGATTTACCAGAACGTGGCTCGATAGGAAAAGTGAACAAAAAAGATGAAAAAAGAATAGTGAATCTGTTTTCGCGGAATCCTGCTTTAACACTGCGGCAAGGACAAGCAAAATTAATGGCAAAAGGTTTAGATATATCCTACGAAACTATCCGAACCCATCTTCGTACTCATCATCTGAAATGGCGCAACACAATGAAGAAGCCTCTGTTGACTGAAAAACACGTGACAAAGCGACTCGCTTGGGCGCATGAGAATATTGATAGAGATTTTGAAAATGTCATTTTTACTGATAAATGTTCTATATGGGCACGTTCTGTCCTCACGCGAGCCTGGTCAACTTCCACCAATAGGCTTGTTCAGCGGACCGTAAAACATGGAATAAAGGTGCATCTTTGGGGCTGTTTCTCAAAGCAGGGATTCGGCACTTTGCACCTCTTTACTGACAGCCTAAATGCCGAGAAAATGATAAAAATCTACAAAAAGGCTTTACTGCCATCTGCCAAACGATGGTTCATCACAAAAAATGAAGATTGGATTCTGCAGGAGGACAACGATCCTAAACACCGCAGCAAGCTCTGTACTCAGTGGAAGACTCAATCTGGCATCGTTACATTGGATTGGCCGTCGCAGTCGCCCGATGCAAACCCTATTGAAAATGTGTGGGCATATATTAAATGGAAGCTTCGTGGAAGACGCACATACACTTTGAAGCAGTTGTCCTACGAAATTCGTCGGATCTGGAGATCCTTGCCACTAGAATACGCCGTCAAATTAGTAGAAAGCATGCCTCGGAGATGTCAGGCAATTATCGACGCCGGTGGTGACTGGACACATTATTGACCGAATTGCATCATTGTTTGTAATGTGTACAATGTATATATAAATATGAAAGTTTCATCAAATAAATTTTTTTATAAATTAACACGACCACGCTCTTACTTGACAGACTGTAGAATATGCTATCTGTACTTCCAAAATAAAATATGCACCAGGTATAGACAAAATAAACTATGAAATCCTTAATTTTTTACCCGAATACTTGAAAAGAGTTTTACTAGATATTTATAATGACCTTTATAACTTAGAATTATTTCCTCAACAATGGTCAGTGTACCTTGTAGCATTTATACCTAAAAGCAACAATAATAAAGTGAGACCTATATCGATGGCATCATGCTTATTAAAAACTTTGGAAAAAATGATAAATGGACGTCTAATCTGGTGGTTAGAAACAAATAATTTATACTCTTCAACTCAATACGGTTTTCGTAAAGGAAAATCTTGTGCAGACAATCTCACCATCCTCGCAACACAAATACAACACTGTTTTTACAAAAAAGAAAGTCTGTCAGCTGTGTTCCTTGACATAAAAGAAGCATTCGATAATATTATACCTGATATGCTGATTAACAATTTAAAATCACTGAATTTACCCAAGAAATTTATTGCATTCATAAAAAATTTAACATACGAACGAAAGCTGGTTCCTCTCAACATTCAAAGTGATAAAACTTATACAGTGACCAAAGGTCTACCCCAAGGCAGTGTTCTAAGCCCGATATTGTACGCTATATACACACAACATCTAGATTTGATTTTACATGATCACATTAAAATTTTACAGTTTGCTGACGACATTGTTATTTATACTACAGATAATAATATAATTCAATCGAATCTTAAATTAGAAGTAGAAATTAATAAAATATATAACTTTTTAAACTCAAAAGGACTAGAACTTGCCCCAAAAAAATGTCAAATGATTATTTTTAACAGAAATAGAATAAGAACAGACCATATAAGATTAAATATCAATAACACTCCCATTACACCAAGTAAATATGTTAAATTCTTGGGCTTGATTTTAGACAAAAATCTTAACTGGCAAACTCACGTAAAATACCTAAAACTTAAATGTAGCTTCCCAATAAGAATCCTCAGAAGAACTTGGTGGGGAGTTGACCCAAAATTACTTATTTTACTATATAAATCTATGATTAGATCCAGCCTAGAATATTGTGGATTTTTAATCTCTCCATGCTCCACAACTGCTTTCAATAAAATACAACAAATTCAAAATACGTCGCTTAGAATTATTATGGGTTACAGGAACAGCACACCAATTAATGTCATGTCGGCTGAATTGAAAATCCCTTTTCTAAAGTATAGATTCAAATTCTTATGCTATAAATATGTTTTAAAACAACTTTCATATAAAAATAGCATCATTATTAAAAATCTCGAAATCCTTTGCAACCTATCAAATAATTTCATGTATGAAAACAACTACAAAAGAACTCTTTTAATGGAATGTTACGACAATACATGGTTTTATAATAATTCAATAATACAATCGAACACAGTGTATAAATTCAATTTTCCCTATACTAATAACTTCACAAAACTAAACATCGACTTAACTACTGGCAAAGAAATTTTAAAATCAACCAATCCGAAACAAGAATTTAAAAACAAATTTAAAAAAAGTAATAATAATAAAATTGACATTTTCACGGATGGATCAAAACAAATAATAAATGAGGAACCAGATGTTGGCTTCGCCATCTGGAGTAGCAATCATTCATATAATAAATCGTATAAAATACCAAATTGCGCGTCCATATTTACGGCGGAATGCCTAGCGCTCATCCAAACTCTAGAAATAATTAATAAAAACGAAGATCATAATTTCCAAATATTTACAGATTCTGAAAGTGCCTTAAGAGCATTAAATAATAATTTTAATAGGGGACACGAGTCTCCATTAATCACTAAGCTTCGAAATCAATTAACCACGGCCTCGAATCTGAGGAAAACTATAGAATTTTTTTGGATTCCTTCTCACAGGGGTATTGAAGGCAATGAATTAGCGGATTCATTGGCCAAGACAGCTGCAAAAATGGGTTCACTGTTAAATATTGAAATACCATTCACCGATTTTATTAATAAATATAAAAACTTATGTAATGATGAGAACGAAAATTTTCTGCTCACTTTAGGTGAAAGCAAAGGTAAAGAATTTATTGAAAAATTTTATACAAAGAAATCCAAACCTTGGTTTTACGACTTTCCGTACCTTACAAGAAAGTCTATAATATCCATCAATCGCATTCGAAGTAACCATACATCTTTAATAGTTTATATAAATGCCGTATAGTACAAAGTGATCTATGTAAATGCAGTAAAGCACCCGATACGATTGAACATATATTTTGGCAATGCGATATTTATAAAAGAGAAAGAGAGATTATGTTTAAGAAAATACGTAAAATTCAATTGTATGGGCCCTTTTCTGTCATCCATTTATTATCTAAAATAAACAAAAATGTTATTCCTATCATAGCAAACTTTATTGATAATATTAATCTTAACATCTGAATCTGCGATAAAATCCATAATGTAATATCATTATTTTATTCAATTTATTATTGTTAACTAATTCTATACTGTAACATCTAAATATAAATGTAAGTTAATTCTCGAATTTAAACTGTATTTTGCGCTTGCGTGCAGCGCCCCTCGTCTCTGTGTCATGGCTATGTAATCTCTATTGAAATGCCAATAAAAAACTACTATAATAATAATAATAGATATAATAAGTATATGATTGAAGAAAATTTTTTTTATATATTTACTTTTAAATAAATTTATTACAAAAATATTCATTTAAAATGTTTATATTTAAAAATCCTATGAAATAAATAGAATGAACGGAATATTATGGTAATAAAATTTTAAAACTATTACTCATTAATTTGGTTTATAACATTATTGATTTATTATAATCTTTTTTTGCATATTTATAGTTTAAAACAAAAAGTAATTTAAAAACATTAGGGTAAATTAAAAATAATCGTTTTTATAGGAATCAAATCTTCACTTGCGCGATTGCTTGAGATAGCCGGTTAAACTAGAAATTATATTTCTCGTCTCAAAGCAAACACTTATGTATAAATTTCTACTCTAATTTAAGTAAATAATAATCATTATTAATTATAATTGTAATAAAAATATAACTTCGAGTTAATTATTTAATTTTTTAACATTTCAATGTGTTTTTTCACATAACAAATAATTTTTCTATATATATATGGTAATTAAAAAAAAGAATTATGCGACGTCGATAATTAGGCTCTAAGATACAGCAATATTAAAATTTTACTCCTTTTTTTTTAAATATGCATGATTTTATTAAAGATTAATATTTTGTGCTGGTATGTGATATGAAATTTTCTATTAATATAAACCAAAAGTAGTCAAATTTTCAAAACAAAAAACAAAAACTTGGCTCTAAAACATTCCAAGAAAGATTTGGAATATCCCTTTTATTTTAACTATTTTATTTATATTATTTAGTTTATTTTGTTTGATCAAAAAAAAATTTGCTATACGTTTTAATATTCGTATATTTGAAAAAGTATATTTTATCTTATTCCTACGATTATTATACTCGAGATAATTTATTTTATTTGTACTATTTTATGTTTGAAAAATCATTAAAATGTTAAGAAATAAAATAATAAATCATAGTATTTTTACATATCATATTTTAATAAACTAGAGTTACAATTTATATTTAAGTTTTTAAACATTAATATTACATACGTATTATAGCTCGTATCGAACCTCAATCACGCTATTTAAGGTTCGATTCCCAATGGCTGAAAAATTTTTTTTTTTATATTTATCTTTATATTTAAATTACTATTTTTTTCCTAATAAAAATTATGATTATATATGAAAAAATATAGTTATTAAATTATTAAATAAATATGTAAATAATATACATTTATAGATTAATTTACTTTTGAAAATAAAACAAATTATCAGTGTCATTTTGAATATTTTATTTAAATAAAAATGTTATTTCCAATGTGAAAATAAAATTATTAAAATATTATTCATAATATAAATAAAATAAATTTATTTTTAAAATTTATTTAGATTTATTTTATTTAAAAATTATGTTTGCTTCATACAATTTAATTATTCATGAATAATAATAAAATATAGTCTTAATTACACAAAAATTTCTTTAAAATCTGAAAAAATTAATTTTGAATACACCGAAATCAAAAAAACTTGTTTGAGCACTCTTTAGCCAACTTGCCCGCTCTCAAGTGTTCGAGCGGTGCCATCTCGCGGACCACGATTTTAGTCCCCTTTCTGTACGTGGAAAGTACACAGCTTTTATATGCGCGTCTATATGCATCTATATTCGTTGGTACTGCTTTAAGAGTGCTCCTCAGCAAAACAGGAAGTTAAAATCGACCGTAGCGCTACAAAGAAAATTTGTCCTTACTGATTCGAGCGCCCTCTGATGAAAATAAAGAAAATTAAATTTCTTGTTCTGTATTATCGACTTGTCAGGGCCGTATAATAAGAATATTACAGGGGGAAAAAATTTTTTTTTTCCCGTTACGAACTTACAATGTCAAAATATGAAATAAAATCATGTATTATACAAAGTAATTTTTTAATTTTTTTATTCTTTTTAAATTCTGTAACTCAGAAAATTAATTATTTTGAAATTAAAATAAATATATTAAATTAACAAACAAATTGTAATATAATATAAATTAAAATTGTTAGCGCACAAATATTTTTTTACGATTTTTATTTTATAAATTATACGTCGATTAAAATAATTTACAATTACTTAAACTTAAATCATGTCAATATTCAATTTATTATTTCTTTAATTTTATTTATTTTTGTAATTATCAAATTTATAATAAT
Organism: Chalcis sispes; assembly: GCA_949987625.1. NCBI lineage: Eukaryota > Metazoa > Arthropoda > Insecta > Hymenoptera > Chalcididae > Chalcis > Chalcis sispes. Next base: position 25,065,457 of record OX465094.1, read on the forward strand.
ATTGTATTTAGTACTTCGATTATTTATTTATTTGATCTTTTATTATTTATAATAAAAAATAATAATATTAAATGATATTACTACTGTCAAAATAATTTATTTGTTATTATTTTAAGTTTAACTGCAATATATTAGTAAATCTTTAAAATTTGAGAAATTACTATTTGATTTCTTATTACATTTTTTGAGGTTTCCTCGCAACGATCGAACGCCAATGTGGCGGATTATAAAAGTCTAAATCAGAAACAATTTTATCCTACGGATAACGCGTTTATTTAACATTTTATTTAACTGAAACTAATTGCAAAAACCAGTTTGAACAATTGTACAAGTATGGACGCTCTTCTATCAGAGTAATTAATTTTGCAAACTAGTTAAAAAGAAGGAAGAAGATAAGACTTTAATGTCGTCTGCTATTAACTACTCACATGCATCCGGACTGATTACATGTGCGCGCAGCTGAGAGCTACGCTTATTTGAATTATCGTGCGTGCTAGCTTATTTCGTCTGCGTATTACATTGCAGCCGAAATACGTATATTAGATGTGTATTAGTATAAGATAGCAATTTTTCATTCGAAATTATTTTTTTTTCTTATTACAAAATTGTTATTTTTATTTATTATATTCAATAATTTATAAAGTTATTCATTATTATTAAAAAATTATTTTTAATTTTATTAAAATTATTTTTTTTTTTAAATTAATTTTAAAAATTATTGAAATTTTGTATTATTTCACAATGCAATAGTTAAAATTATTCTTTGACATTTTAATACAACATTTAAATTTAATGAAAAATATAAACATTTTTTTCGAACATTTGGATATATTGATTTTTATGCCGCTATACTTTCGCAAAATTGCAGTTGTCGACTCTATTTATAATTATAATGTATAAAATTTAAAATTATATTATACGTATATATATTTATAATAATATACATATAAATTTTTTAAATTATATTATACGTATGTGTATGTATATATTATACGTAAAATTATATATATATGTATATATATATATATATATATATATATAATATAATTTTAAAATTTATATATATACACACACACGCATACGCATCATATAATTAAAAAAATTTATACATTATTACAACTATAAATATAGTCAACAACTGAAATTTTGCCAAAATATAGCGGCATAAAAATCAATATATTCAAATGTTCGAAAAATGTATTAATATTTTTGATTAAATTTAAATATTGTATTAAAATGTCAAAGAATAATTTCAAATATTGCATTGTGAAACAATACAAAATTTGAATAATTTTTAAAATTAATTAAAAAAATAATTTTATTAAAATTAAAAATAAGTTTTTAATAATGATGAATAACTTTATAAATTATTGAATATAATAAACAAAAATAATAAGTTTGTAATAAGAAAAAAAAATAATTGTGAATGAAAAATCGCTATCTTATACTAATACACATCTAATATATGTATTTCGGCTGCAATGTTATACGCAGACGAAATAAGCTAGCACGCACGATGATTGGAATAAGCGTAGCTTTCCGTTACGCGCGCATATGATTAGTCGGCATGCATGTGACCAGTTACCGGCCTGTTAGCCTCGCACTTTTGCTCAACACGTGCTACCGCCGTAGCAGAGGTTGAAAACAATGTCTATTGGCTACAGATGCTGGCCAATCACAAACGACTGTCATATGTCGACGCCCTTACATTTTGATCACTTGTTACAATTATTCGTGCAGTAACACAAAGAAGGTAGGTTATTTATTGTGGAAATCTATTATTAAATTAATTTATAAACAATTTCCATTTTTTATTTAAAACAAAAAAAATATCATTTCACTTAAAATTAACTATTAAAATTTATTTTTTCTCAGAAAAATATGGATAAAAGTATTCATCGTAGAAGTAGATCCGGGGGATTGGGAAAGCATGTTCGGGCGGCGTTTTTCGCAAATATAGCCATTAAAAAGCTATTGAATCCTTTTGTAAGTATTTGTATATTTTTTTATTTATTAAAATAAGTTAGAAGTGTTTTCATTTATTCGTTTTCTCTCTCTCTCTCTCTCTCTCTCTCTCTCTCTCTCTCTCTCTCTCGTATCCTCACCGTTTATTTTATATATATATATATATATATATATATATATATATATATATATATATATATACACAAACGCGGGAATTACTTTGTTTTTGTTCTAACTTTACCCGCGCGTATACGTACTCACTTGTGCGTGTAGTTGTGTTTTATACACTTACCCATCACGCACTTTTTACTTCTGCTACGCGTATACGGTGGCGAATTCAACCGAGCAATCTGCACGTGCGTGTGTTTGCTTTGTTTTTATTTTGTTTTGTGTTTTGCAGTTTACGTATATGCGCGCTAAATTATATGGTATTTATTGTTTCAAACGAATGTACGTGGAACTATTTGTCCGCGCGAAGAGACAATACAGTGACTTCTTTTTCCTTTTGTCTTTTTATGGGTATCGTACGTGATTTTTATATGTAGTATATACAATATGTAGAATTCTTTTATGATTTATCAAGATCGCTCTATATATACTTTGTTATTTATTTATTTTTTTTTTTCAATAAGAAAACGTGGATTTGAAGCAAAAGTAGACTAGAGTTTTTCTGAATATTTTCGTTTATTTTATAAATAAAATATATTCATTTTTTGATAAATGAACATTTACATTTAAATAAAATAATTTATCTATGAAAATATCGTCATTTTTCTTCGTATCGTTAAAAACGTAAGGCAAGAGTACAAGTTTCCTACAAATAGTGAGCTAATAATTTTCTTTTTTCTCTTTTTTCTTTCTTTTTTATTTTTTTTTCTTTTCGCTTTTTTAGTCTGTTAATTTGAACGGGAGAAGTTTCACTCGTGCCCGGTCGTAAGTATGTATGAGTGACAGTTTGATCTAAGCGTTTGCGGTAGAATATTTACTGATTGTAGTGAAATTTCGCTGATTAAAGTTTAGACAGGAGGTAAACGCTCTGCGTACTGTAACGAATTAATTTGAGTACGCGCGCTATTCTATTGTGATAGTGATAGAAGGGGGCGAAAGACTCCCAATAGTATTATTAGGGAGAGGGAGAAGTCCGAGGCTACCTGTTGGAAAGGAACAAGGAAGAAGTCCCTTTTGCCGTCTAGAATTCGCCGAAGCAACATCGAAAGTGAAAGAGTCTCATTATATTCCCTGATATAATAATAATAAACTATATTCCATAAATTTATTATATTGACTATCACAATAGAATAGCGCGCGTACTCAAATTAATTCGCTACAGTACTAAATTTGTATTTTAAGAATGCCAAAATAACTTTCGAAAAAATACTTCTGCTTTCGATAGTTTTACCGTATTTTTACTCAAATTTTAGTTGACGCATGCCATTTAAACTGATTTACTTAAAAATTAATCATTGTCTTTTTTAAAAGTAACCAAATAAATTTATTCATTAGAATAATATATTTTGAAATATTCAATGGTTATTATATTTTAATGACATATATTTAACATTATTACTATTATTAAAAAATAAACATTTTTAAATATTTATAAAAAAAATTTTGGTTAAATTGAAAATAAAATGATAATAAAATTTTAAACGTACAATATTAATCTAGCTTTAAATTTTATTCAAACAACGCATACCTTTATCGAATAATAATATTATTGAGTTGAATTATTTTAATAATCGATTTCAAACTGATGTATACATAAATAATTATGACGTCAAATATACAAAACGCATAACAATGACATATTACTAGAGAATATTAATTATCTACGATCGTCGACAAGTTTTGTTTAGGTTGCGTAAGTTAATTGTAATTACTATAATAGACGAATTTTAATAAACGCGTGTCTCTCATATTATTATAAGTTTTGATGTTGCTTTTACGTTCGATTTACAAATTAAAAAAAAAAAAATAAAAAATTTTTGATGCAATAATGTTAAGTTTATATGAATAAATATGATAAATAAATCGATACGAGTTCCATTTTTATGAATATATATCTAAGTTATATTTATAATATTCTGAATGTAAATTATATTTATTGTCTTACTAAATAATTATACCGCTCATTATAAAGAAGATACTTGCGTTAAATAATAAGCATATTTATCGATAAAGTTTTATTTGATATTAAATATTTTTTTGAATAATATGATGAAGACAATGAATTTTTTTTTTTTTTATATTATTTCAATCATCGATAATTTCTTTTACCTACATATAAGCAATTGCATCGTAAAATAGTCATAATTTTACGTATTCAATAGAACATTTATTTTATGAAAAGCTTACGAGGTGATTCCACTTTCTACTTATTAAAAACCTAATTATTTATTGGTGGAATAACATTCAAATGAAAATCGAACCGACAATCTTACAATCTTAAAATATGTCGATATATTGAAAAAAAAATTAAAAAATGCATCACTATCTCTCTCTCTTTCCTTCTCTCTCTCTCGCTCTCTCCCTCTCCCCTCTCTCTCTCTCGCTCCCCATCTCTCTCGCGCTCTCTCTCACTCTCTCTCTCGCTCTCTCTCTCTCTCTCTCTCTCTCTCTCTCAACAGTATCTTTTTGTTTTGTTTTGCGTGCCTGCGTGTGCGCGCGCGTGTGTGTGTCCATGCGCGCGTGCGTGCGTGCGATAAAATACTATAAATATTGTTGACTTTCAATTTACATTAATTTTTTCAAAAATATTTTTTAATTTTAGTGTTCCAGAACTGAGAAAATAGACAGAGAAAAAGAAAGAGAAGAGAGAAAAAAAGAAAGAGAACGAGAGAAAGAAAAGAAAAGAGAAGAGAGAAAAAAAGAAAGGGAACGGGAGAAAGAAAAGGAAAGAGAAGAGAGAGAAAAAGAAAGGGAACGGGAGAAAGAAAAGAAAAGAGAAGAGAGAGAAAAAGAAAGGAAACGGGAGAAAGAAAAGGAAAGAGAAGAGAGAGAAAAAGAAAGAGAACGAGGGAAAGAAAAGGAAAGAAAAGAGAGAGAAAAAGAAAGAGAACGAAAGAAAGAAAAGAAAAGAGAAGAGAGAGAAAAAGAAAGAGAACGAGAGAAAGAAAAGGAAAGAGAAGAGAGAGAAAAAGAAAGAGAACGAGAGAAAAAAAAGGAAAGAGAAGAGAGAGAAAAAGAAAGAGAACGAGAGGAAGAAAAGAAAATTTATTTTTTCTTTTTTTTTTAATATTGATTTAACTTATAATCTGCATTTACATTTGTATTTTCAAATAGTTGTCTTTAACATTTTTCTTCTTTTGCAATTTATTTTGTACTGATGATTAACTTTTATTTTAAAAAATCACTTCGTGACAGCTGTAAAAAAAGCTAGCCAATTGAGTTATAGGATAAAATATTTTTAAAATGATAAAGTTGCTTCCACCACAAACAAGATCCTTGTATACCTGGGCACAGTTCGGTATCAAATTTTCTACGAATTTTATCGCGTATTATTTGGATAGTAATTGTACCAATGGAGTAACAGGTTAAAATTACTCTTAAAGTTTAGTTCAATTAGAGTAAAAAATAAATTAATTTGTGGGCCTTGTTAAATCCTGTTCTGATGCCTTTTCATAGGACTTATTATTGTTTTTTTAATGCTTTACTGTACCTGTCGAGTAACATCTTCAAACTAGAATCAAATTATTCTTTATATTCTCTTACTCGCTTTATAAATATTAAAAGTCTAAATTTATAGGTAGACCACAGTAAGAGTTAAATTATCGTTTCTGATATTCCAGCAACGGTTAATATAAATCGTATTGAAAATTCATAAACAAAGTGACAAACAATATTTTTCCAAAAAAAAAATTTTTTTTAAATCTTAGCTCCAAATTATCGTAAAATTATCAAAAATGGCTTTAAATTTGCAAAAAAAAATTGCAGCAATTAAATAATCGATGTGTCGATTTGATTTGAAAACATTTCACCACTTAATATAAACTTTTTAAGATGACATAATTTTCAAAATCATTTTGAAATCATTAAAACTTGAAAAATCAACTTTTCCTTTGGTGTGCTTTGAAGCACAACTCTTTACGAATAAAATAAACCCATGGACAAGTGTACGACCCCTGTAGAATGAAGAAATTACATTTTACGAGGTTTTTTTAATAAACAAATAACTTTTGCAAAAAGTAATTAATATTTAAAGTTAAAATTTATATTACTTATGAAACACATGAAAACATTTGAATGAGGCTGCACTACGATTATTTAAAAGCAAAATTTATTTAGTTATATAAAATTAAAAAAAAAAAACTTTAATTGCCTATTTTTTGAATTTCTGAATGAAACAAATAAACTAATTTTAACCCAACTTGTCTTATTTTATAGGTAATTTGAAATCGCACAATTAAGTATTCAACCTTTTTTTAATAGCAACAACAGTTCAAAAGTTATAAGCAAAAAACCGATTTTTCGAATATTCTTTCATTATTAAAAAAAAAATTTCGACAAAAATTTGTGGCCGCAAAACTTTGCCTAATACTTTTACACCCTCCTCAACGACTTACAATAATAAAAGTTCTTCTTATAATGCTTTTTGGAAACAGAACTTTTTCCATCTAATTGGCTTGGACTACATTGTAACTAAGCGTCACTTCACATACCGGCTCCCATTTACGGTACATTTAATACGTGCGGAGCGAGTCTACATACATTTAAATATTATACAATTTTAATAAATAATATTTCATGCATTCTCTCAACACTGCGCGGTACACCTGTGACTAATATACATTACACAAGTCTTTCAGAATATTGTTTGTAAAACGATCGGGAAGATTTGACACTTGCCTTTCAAATAAAAAAAAATGTGTGGAACTTAGCAAGATAACTTTTATAATAATGTACCATAGACTCATCAGCCATTTGTACGGGAAGCAACGTTCAACAGTTAACAGAAAGGGCGCCTATGAGCATGGTTGCTTAGAAGCTGGTGCGAGTAATGGCGATGGGAGTGATGCCAAGCACTTAGCCGATGCTAAGTTAGCGGTAGGCGTGGCTATGTATTCCGTAGTTGTATCAATAACTGCGCGTGAAGTGAGAGTAACAGCATTATTGGGTGTAAGGTTTGCGGTTTTATTTTTCCTCTTTGAAATTATTTTTCACAGGGTTAGTACGTGTAGAACTAGTAGTTTGATTTTTATATTTATAACAAAGTCTTTATGCTGTTAGAAACTATATATTCTCTGGGTTATTAGGTACACTGCTGACGGTTTGATTTTTCTTTTTATAAAAAATACTTTTTCCTCTTTAAAACTATTTTCTCCAGAGATATTTTGATACCTGTACTTTGATATTTTTATTTATAACGAAGCAATTTGCACTTACAAACATTTTCCTAGCAATATTGGGTGTAGGGCTTGCGGTTTGATGTTTCTGTTATTAGCAAAACCTTTATGCTCTTTTAAATTATTTTTCCTAGAGTTCTTAATTACACAGCCTGCAGTTCAACAATTTTTAATTTACCTTTTTTTCGATCAGCCAGATATTTTTCTAATTATAAACAAATTAGTAACATAATCGATGACTTCCACAGTATTTTAATTGAATCTCAAGTATTATTACACATGAACGAGGTGTGATAAAAAAATAAGGTGACTTTTCATTTTTTATAAAAAATATTCATTTATTCATCTAAAATTATGTTACCCCCTTCAAAATAATCCCCCTCTGATACTAATCCCCCTCTGATACAATTCACTTGTGCCAGCGCTTTTTACAGTCGTCAAGACAATTCCGAAATGCATTTTTAAATATTGCCTTGAGCTCCTTCAGCGATGCAGCCTTAATCTCCTCAATCGTCGCAAATCGTCGTCATTTCATGGGCCTTTCCAATTTTTGGAAGAGGAAAAAGTCGCAGGGGGCCAAGTCTGGTGAATAAGGTGGCTGAGGCATGATGGTAGTATTGTTTTTAGCCAAAAACTACTCACTAGTAACAATGTGTGTGGAACGAATTTCGCTGACATACGTGCCATACCCAAAACATCCGTTAAAATCGATCGGCATGAGCTAAACGATATGTTAAGATCATCAGCTACTTCTCTAATTGTAATTCGACGATTTTTTAACACAATTTTTTTACTTTCTGAACATTTTCGTCAGTTTTTGACGTGCTGGAGCGTCCGGAGCGAGGTGCATCGTTAACATTTTCTCGGCCCTCTTGGAATAACTTATACCACTTATAAACATTTTTTTCGATCAAAGTTCACTCACCGTACGCCACTGTCAACATCTCAATAGTTTTTAAGCACTTAATACCATTTTTTACGCAAACATTAATACAGGGTGTCACAAAAGTCCCGGAACGATTGTATATTTCCAAAGGTGGGGTTTTCCGAAAAATGATCAAGGTCAATCCTTAAGTAATTCTCAACGAGAAATTTAATGGTAACCTCTATTTTGACCTTAACGATGTCCTTCAAAGTTATTTGAAGGTCAGGTTGTTTTTAAAATGAGAACTTTCTTTTTTTGACATTGGCAATCGAAAGAGCGGGAAATTTTACGTTCAAATATATACTTAGGTCATAAGGACACGTTGACCTTGAAGATCAGCATAGGCCGTTTAAACATAAACGAAAAAGGGAATTTTTATTAAAAAATGAGTAGAGCTTGAAATAACCTTGAAAGAATTCGAAGGACATCGTCAAGGTCACGCCTACAGTTAACACTTCATAAACCTTGCAAATTTTAATACTTTGGTTTAAAAAAAAATTGGGGAGTTCCTATGCCAAAAGATAACCAGACCTTGTTCATTTTTAAGTGGCTTTGGCTGACCTTCAAGGTCAACGTGTCCTTATAACATAAGTACTTATTTGAACGTAATATTTCCCGCTCTTTCGATTGCCAATGTCAAAAAAGGGAGTTCCAATTTAAAAAACATGACCTGACCTTGAAATGACCTTGCAGGACATCGTCAAGGTCATAATAGAGGTTACCATTGAATTCCTCGCTGAAAGTTACTTAAAGATTGACCTTGTCCATTTTTCGAAATACTCCACCCTGTATAAACTCTTTGCTCCATTATTTTCAACAGCAAAATATCGCCGAGCATGCAAACACGAGTTTAACCGTTTGCTTGCTGATGTATTTTTTCGGACATATGCCAAAACTGCGGCACTAATTGCTCGTGTATGGGAAAATTTAACAAAAAAAAAAAGTAGATTGAAATATGTAATATTATTACAACAATTAAAAATCGTATGCTCCGCAAACGCAAGGTGCTTCACTGGACACACAAATTCTAGTGTTCTGGATCAGCATTATTACGCTCTCCGCAGTCTAGGCATCGAAAAAAAAGAGAAGCGCTATCGCGCTTTTCGCATTTTTGGCGTAACATCAGAAGAGCGCGATAACGCTCGTCAGCAGCCAAACGATTAAACTTTATGCCTCTCACATAAAAACAACACATGTTATATAGTCGAAACTGTAAAGATATGATCGTGACGAGTGTACCAACATAACCAAAAAAAAAATTTTGAAATTAGAGTGTACAGAGCGCGCGAAATTCAAAAAGTCACCTTACTTTTTGATCATACCTCGTATGCTTATATGCTTGTGTAGAAAAATTGTTTTTAATTTAAAACTTATGTAGAATAAATTATACGCTATAGAAACGATAAGATGAAATTAAATCATAAGGATCTAATTCAAAAAATCTTATCTATGGAAAAATAATAACCACGGTTTTTTTAAATTTTATAAAATAATAATAATTTTTTTATTTATGAGGTCTGGCTATTAAATAATGAGACTGGTTACGAAAAAGGGTTTTATTATAAAAATTATTCTACATTCGAATGCTCCCCTTCAATATACTCCCCTTCCCTCGCCACACACTTTTCCATACATTTTTTCCATTGATCGAAGCAGTGCTGGAAGTCTTCTTTGGTGAGGGCCTTCAGGAGCTCTGCCGTTTTTTGCTTTACCGCTTCTATCGACTTAAATCGGGTCCCTTTCAAAGCAGATTTTATCTTCGGAAACAAAAAGAAGTCGCGCGGTGCCAAATCTGGCGAGTACGGCGCGTGTTCGAGCACCGGAGTGCGCTTACCGGCCAAATACTGCTTCACAGATAGCGCGTTATGGGCAGGTGCGTTGTCCTGGTGCAAAATCCACGAGTTGTTCTTCCACAACTCGGGCCGTTTCGTATGAACTCGTTCTCGCAATGTTGCCAAAACTGACAAATAGTAAGTCTGGTTGATAGTCTGACCCTCTGGAACCCATTCAGTCATCATGATACCGTTAATATCGAAAAAAACGATCAACATTACCTTGAATTTTGATTTTGACATCCTTGCTTTTTTGATTCTGGGCGATTGCCGCTTTGTTTCAACATCGTATTGAAAAATCCACGTTTCGTCGCAAGTAATAATGTTTTTCATCAGTCCGGAATCTGTTTTTAACCTTTTAAGGAAATCTGAGCAGACCTGTTGACGCAAGAGCTTTTGGTCAGGAGTCAGGTTTTTTGGCACCAACTTCGCACAGACTTTTGTCATGTGTAATTCCTCGTGTAAAATTTGTCTAACCGTTTCTTTATCAGCGTTTACAGCCTCGGCAATCATCCGGATGCTCATTCGAAGATCTGCACACACAATTTGGTTGATTTTGGTCACTGTTTCCGGAGTTGAAAAAGTGACAGGGCGACCTGGGCGTTGGTCATCTTCAGTGCTCACTCGGCCCTCACTGAAGCGCTTACACCACTCAAAAACACGCGCACGAGATAGAGAATTGTTCCCATAGGCCTCTTGCAACAATTTACAGCACTCAGTCGGAGTTTTTTTCACTTTAACGAGAAATTTGAGATTGATACGTTGCTCCTGTTTTTCGTTACACATGGTTTTCGGCACGAGAAAAAAACACGTTCGTTTCAAACCGCTACTGCACAAATACAATAATAGTGACGAGAACGTGTTTTGGTACGCGCATAGATAAGATATCTAGATACCCAAAGCACTACTCGTTTTTTTCCCCACCCCTCTACGGCGCCCTCTAGGCGCGCAGTCTCGTTATTTAATAGCTAGACCTCGTATCTAATGTGTAAAAAAATCTTTATAAAAAAGACTTAGCAAATTTTCAAAGATCGATAATAATTAATCTAAATTTAGAAAAAATGTATGGACTTGGGTAAGATGTAATTCAAGTTTGATTTGATTTTTATCAGAAACAGTATTAAATTAGATAAGAGTAAAAAAGATATGATTAACATTTTTTTAAATTTAGTTATTAAAATTTTGTTTGCGTTTATTAAGTCAAATATTCTTTTAAATTTAGCATTTTTTTGACAAAAAATCTGGTACATTTTTTGTCGAACCAATTGATTTATGTGAATATTAAATGTAATACAATGTTATATAAAAAAAAGTACATTATATGAACGAAAACTGTAAAACAAACATTTCTATTATTTATGATTATATTTATAACATTATTATTATATTTATTATTATTTATGATTATAATTATTATATTATTATTATATTTATTCTTATTATTTATAATTATATTCATCATATTATAAAATTATATTAATAATTTTAATATTTTGATTTTTAATTATTTAATTTATGTATAGTAGAAGGAAGGAGAATGCGGAAAAAAATTCTGCAAATGTATTTATAAATACGTCTAAAAATATTAATTCTAGTTCAATAGAAAAAATAACAAATGATGTTACGAAGAATGATGAGAACAAAAATTATTTTATTGTTCGAGGATCGATACATCAAGGAAATATAGTTTTTTCTAAAAAAACAAGAGGAATTCAGTGCACAGGAATGGCTGCTGCTGGTATTGCAATGAGTGCAATTAAAAAACCAAAAATGTGGACATCAAATATAGTTGATGATATTCTCTTTTGCGGAGATAAATTATATTCTCATAGCATTGAAATGCGAAGAAGCGTTGCTGTGGAAGAAGAAAATCCGAATTACTTAACTGCTGAAGAGTTAAGTCGGGAATTCAACATTTACAATGAACAATGTACATTATCAATTGATAAAATAATTTATGATCACTTGTACAATGACTACAGCGGAGCAAATATGCCTAATTTGAAAAATTTATTGAACACATGTGCTAGTAACAATTTATGTGGCATTTTTACTTGTAATGGGATCTCAGTAGCTTTGATAACAATAGATTCTGTTATCGGTGTCTTCGACTCACACTCACGAGGACCAAATGGAACAATTGATAACAATGGAGCTGCTTGTTTCATCGTAAAAGAAGGTATAAATGGTATATTTCAGCTTCTTATATCAAATATACCATCATCTATAGCAAGCAATGGATACGATGGTCAATATCAATTTACTATTGTATCTGTAAAATTGAAAAATAACAGCTTGAGTAAAAATAACATTAAATATCACAATGTAACAATAGAAATGAAATCACACCAAAGTAATGAAAATGAAGATAATGAAGTAAATAGTTCATCAAATATTACAGATGATATTGCATCAATGTCAATCGAAATTAGTGCTACAGAAAAATTATTTCAAGATAAACGGAATGAAGAACTGATGCCTAATAATAATGAATGTGATTTGATAAATGATTGTATGGAAAACGTTTCAGATTTTGTAGAAAGTAGCATTGAAACGATAAACACTGCAGAGGATTTTCAGCTAAATTATAGTAACGAACAAATAAATGAAGGTGTTCTGAATTATAATGATGCTGATGAAAATATAATAATGAATTTTAATTGGGTTTAGAAAGAGCTTCACAAAGCTTTTGATAACCATGATAGACTGTATTCATGCACATTTGCTAATTTGAAACTAATTAAGTGCACACATGCAGGTTTCAAAAAATTTTTGATTTTCAAGTGTGACATGTGCTGTACGTCTGTCAAAATATGCAGTGTTCCTGAAGAAAAAAATGATTTGGATTTAAACATAGCAGCAGTGTTAGGAGGTCAAACCATTGGAATAGGATTATCTCAATTGGAAGAATTATGTGGAATATGTGGAGTTCGGTGCATGGCATACGGCACGTGGCAAAAATATCATGCCGAAACTGCAAAATATATAAAAGAAGCAGCTAAAAATGAAATGGCTATCGCTGCAGCAGAAGAAAAACGTGTAGCAATGGAAAGAAATGACGTCATCAATGGAATTCCATGGACGATGGTGGAAGCCGATGGTTCATATATGAAACGATCGTATGCAAATAGTAGATACGATTCACCAGGATGTTGCGTAGTAATAATTGGTAGACATACTCAAAAGGTTTTACAAATTATAGTAAAACAAAAAACTTGTGCAACGTGCGATTTTGCCTTTAATCAGGGACTTGTTCCACAGAAGCATTGTTGCTATAGAAACCATGGTCGTGACGACAGTTCAACGAGCATGGAAAGCTCCGCCATTGCCGAAGCATTTGCAAGTAGCATCGAAGAAAACAATTTAATATACAAAGTATTAATCTCTGATGGAGATAGTAGTAATTATAAAGCGATTCTGGACAGCAATCCTTATGGCATACACGGTGTAGAAGTTAAAAATATTCTTTGTGCTAACCACGTGAAGAGAAATTTTTCTACCAGTATAAAGCTTTTATTAAAAAAAAAAGGTAATTTAGGATCCTTGAGAAAAAAAATTGAAGATAGTGCACCAAGATTTATAGAAGCTATTAGTAATGCAGTTGAAACCATTTCTCAAACTACATGGACTTGGGAAATGAAATGTAAAGAATTACGGAATAGCATAAAGAAATTACCTTTTCATGTTTTTGGAGATCACAGACATTGTGAAAACAATAAATATGAATGTGAAGGTAATTTAAGCGGAGAAAAGAATCTTGTGCCTAAATTAAAAGAAGCTAATCTTTTCAATGATGTGGAGCAGTATATTTACAGAGCACTAAGAAACCCAGAAAGTCTGCTTCACAATTTGACTACGAATGCATCCGAAACTTTTAACGCTCTTATTGCAAAAACAATTAGAGCAAAACGCATTAACTTTGCTAAAAAAGATTCTTATAAATCTCGATGCCATGTAGCAGTATTAGCATCTAACACAGCAGAAACTTTGGCACCAGTATGCAGAGTACTTAACAAACAAGTACCTATTATTGGTGAAAATGTGCAATCAAAACGAGCCAAATTAAATATCCTTAGAACAATAAGGAAAATCAAAGGTGATTGTAGACAGAGAATACGGAAACCTTACCAAACAGCTGATAAGGATTACGGAATTAATGCTTACCAAGTCGATATGAGTCGCAATGAATATTCTAATGCCGTACACGAGCATTATAGAGTGTTGGAGGAATGGCGAATTCGAAGAGATAAAATCGAAGTTCGAACCAGGGATCAAAGCGATTGCGAAGAATGGAGAACAATGAGAAAATGGCTTATAACAGCTTCCAAAATAGGAAAAATCTGTAAAAAACGTCCTGAGACATCCTGTGCAAATTATGTATCAGATATATTATATCCACGAATATTAAAAAATAATCCTGCCATCGATTATGGAATTGCTATGGAAATTGTAGCAAAAGATATTTTAAAAAAAATGGGATATGATATAAAACCATGTGGAATATTTTTGGATGCAGGAGTTC